>LNAC01001228.1:32651-66568 GCA_002007465.1 Ailurus styani | reverse complement strand
GTTTTATGAGATTAGAAGTCTCTTATGGTTTGTCTCCTTCCCCATCCCATCTTGTTTCATTATTTTTCCCTCCCTACCCCCCACCACCCCCCACCCTGCCCCTCAAGTTCCTCATATCAGAGAGATCATATGATAATTGTCTTTCTCTGATTGACTTATTTCACTCAGCATAATACCCTCCAGTTCCATCCATGTCATTGCAAATGGCAAGATTTCATTTCTTTTGATAGCTGCATAGTATTCCATTGTATATATATACCACATCTTCTTTATCCATTCATCTCAGAACAGAACATTTTCTATACAGGTATTCCTTCCTTCTTTCCTCCTCCTCCTCCCCCTCCTCCTTCTCCTCCTCCTCCTCCTTTTTCCTCTTGTCTTTCTAAGATGAGCACACAGGACCTTATTGTTTTTCTAACTATTGTAAGATATAAGAGACTATGACAAGGACAGTAATAATACTACAAAATATATAAAAAATAAACAATGCTCCTAAGGTCTCTGTTTTGTTAACAATAATAAACCTCAGAGGAGAGCAGTTGATTTTATCAGAAAGGCAAAATGGAAGCTTTATTACATTTTAGATATCTGTCACACCCACTGCTCTCCCCCCACCCCTTAGAGGATGTTACTAAACCTGTCTCCTTATTCTGACTCAACATTTCTGTCTATTGAGAGCTCCAGGTAAACTATGGCCCTTTTCCTCAAATGGAGAATGTAGTTGTATGAGGATGCCAAAGTAGAACGGTAGCAGTAGGACTCCACACAATGAGCCTAACTGGACAATTTTGTGAAGAAATATGAGGCTTTTTTTTTTTTAAATCCTATCCTCTTCATGTTCTTCCTTGTTTACTGAATATCAACAAGATGTCAGACATCATGAGGAGCAGGGAGTAAAACACTAATCAGCATGGTTTCAGTTATCAAGGAGCTTGTTGCTGCTGAGAGAGTCAAGTGAGTACAGGAACAAAGACAGGAAGCTGTGGTGAGTCCTTCAAGGGAACAGCAGCAGTCTTATGGTCCCATTTCCTCTGCAAATACCTCATCTGCCAGTCAAACCAAAGAATATTATTCAATTGTGTTCCTTGGTCTTTGAAGGAGCCTTTCTCCTTGAAACGAAGTTATCTTTACAGATTTCCTGGACACTTCCAATTCCTTCTCCAAGTTCCCGCTTAGTTACCAACATTTTAGCTAAGTTTTCTCATTGAACATGTTCTGACCAGATTATAACCCCCAGCACCTCCATCACTGTGTCTTGTGCTCCAGATTTATCTGTACCTCATCCAACTCACTCTCTTCCCCGTCCAGTATGACCCCCTTGGTTGATTACTTAAATGGCCCTCCAACAACCCCTCTTTATCCTCTATACTTTATCCTTGACTCCTTTTTCAAACATGAATATATGCATTTATTATTTTCATCTGGTACTTGTCTTGGGTTGTCAACTGTTGATGAACATCACACTGCTGGGCCAGCTGGAACCAGTTCACTTTTGTATTTTCCATCTCAGCTGGGTCCACAGTGCTGCTCAGCAATGGTCCTTCTGCTTTCCTGCACCAGGGGGCAGATAGTTTGTCTTTTCACCTTTGAATCCCCAAAAGCTATCTCACTGTGTGCTCAAAAGTGTATACTGAATGTCAATTGCTATTCTTGAGGATCACAGAAATTTGGGGGAGTGGAGACTGACACAGAGGTAGTAGAATGATAATGGAAGTAATCAGTAGTAAACAAGGCTGTCTTATGACTTGTGAACCTAAGCACTATTGGGTCCCCTTTTTTTCATAAAATATTAAAAATCATATTTTGTGACTATACTGGTACAAAGACAAATAAAATTCAGGCTGTATTAAAAATCAAAACACTTTCTTCTACTCTAAAAGCTCATTTTTTCTTGTAATTTTAAAGAAAATTAAAAAATTTTCATTGTGTCACTGTGCTTACTGTACATAATGGATAAGTTGAACCTGAGCAGGGTGCTCTGGTGTGACATTGAGGAAAGGAAATTGGAAGTTCTCTGGAGAAGTAAGTGAAACTTCCACCAGCAAATGAAATTAGAACAGGAACAGTCATGGTTAACAAAGTTGGTGAAAATTACAATACACTCCATTTCACTTTCCCTCTTAACATTTGTTTTTTCTACTTTGGTTTTGATATAATTAGTGTTTACTTGCCCCATTTTCCTTTTAAGGGTCTCCATTGGGTAAAATGAAAGACAGGTCATTTGAGTTGACAATTTGAGACTAATATAATTTAATTAACCAAGTTTTTCACCATAAATTTCTCAATTTTAATATAAATATAAAAATATTGTCTACTTTGTTAAAGAAAAAAAATTCTGGAAGCCGCCCATATCCATTGTTAGATAAATGGATAAAGAAGATCTGTGTGTTTATACACCCACACACACACACACACACACACACACACACACATACACATACACACACAATAGAATATTAGTCAGTGATAAAAAGAATGAAATTTTGCCATTGCAACAACCTGGATGAAACTAGATAGTATGTAATGCTCAGAGAAATAATCATTCAAGGACAATGACCATGTGATTTCACTCATTTGTGGAGTTTAAGAAACAAAACTAATGAACAAATAAAAAAGAGACAAATCAAAAAACAGACCCTTAACTGTAGGGAACAAATTGATGGTTACCAGAGGGCAGGTGGGTGGGTGGATGGTTAAAACAGGTGAAGGGGATTAAGAGTACACTTATCATGATGAGCACTGAGTAATGCATAGAATTGTTGAATCACTATATTGTACACCTGAAACTAACATAACACTATATGTTAACCATTCTGGAATAAAATTTAAAAAATTATTAAGCCATACCTGTTATAGTAACAATTAAGAAACAAGAATGATCGTTGACATTTATATCTCTTCATTATTGGAAAAGTATTTCTAAATACATACTTTACTTGATTATTTGTGAAGTGACATACATGAGGTCATGTGGTAGAATAACTTGTCTAAAGGTATTCAGCTGGGCTTGTTTACTAACTCTCACCCCCTGTGCCAGTTTGCAGTATAAAAATGTGTGTGAATCTGAGACAAAGAAGAGGACACCCTTCTTTATATCTACATGGTATAGATAATTTATGGAACTCTTTACCCAAAATGAGACTACAGAAGAAACATAAAAAGCTTCACAATGTTTTTAGAGACATTTGAGAACAAGAGTTCATGAATTTTTAGTAACAAAACATCCATTCGTGGAAACGTCCCTAATCTTTGAGGCAATCATAAATGAATGCCATCGAGCCCTGCAGGCTATATTCACTGGATCTGATATTAGAAAGGAATAATGTCCTTGATGAACTCTGCATTAGCACAGGAAGCAGAGAGAGTGGGTTGGGTATCGAATTTCCTGAAGGAGGAATGGCCATAATTTTTAGATCTGCTTAATATTGAGAACACCTTTGAGGAGTCTCTGCTATTTCTATGCCAATCTCTATTTTTCCCCTTCCAACTCCTTTTCCCAAGTCTAGTCCCTACATCTGTCAGCTGTGCACTCACCCACAATGTCTTCAGTTCCACCAGGGCTCGTCATGGTGGTCAGGGCAAGAGTGCCCAGAATCAGAACTCTGTTTAGGGTCATCCTTTTTCCAATGTGGTCTCTGCAGTTGCTGTTCTGAGTTGCAGGGCAGTGGTAAGAACCCAACTGAGAAGGGAATCTAAAGACACCCAAACCAAACCCTGCCAGGTTAGGTTCTGACCAATCAGAAAAATCCCCTCTGATGACACTTCTGTTGCCAGATGAAGAGCTTGTACTGAGAAGCCAGGGAGGGTTTGGGAAATCCCCTTGTTCTGAGGTAGCCTCCTGGGGAAATTATCTAGGAAAGGAGGGAAGATATTAAATCAGAATCCTCTTATGGGTGTGTATACTTACTGGTGGCAAGAAGGGTGGGAATTTCTGAGTAGCTCCATGTATAGATATCATCACTAATGTGGTGTTCTTCAGGCTTTTCTGGGTTACAATCTCCAAAAATTCTCCCATCAATCGATTCCCTCCCTGGCAATCCCTAACTCCACCCCTTTTTCTGGCCTCTGAATATGGATTAATTTTCTTTCTTTTTTGCTTCCATAGTGCATGTAAAATTTTCCAAATTTTGATTTACCTGCCTTGGGTATTTCTGCTGGTGGTGGTCAAGGGATACCTTTGCCTTTCTACTTACATAAATCCAGTTGAATTAAGTTCTTCTCTTGTTCTCAAAAGCCCCATATTTGCACCTAGGACAATAAAAGAAGTCATGAAGTCATGAATGCTGCCTACAGTAATGGCTTCACCTTTCACCTCAATTTTTCCCTGTCTAGAATATTCTCTGTGCTCTCTGTTTTACCTCTATCTACATTTAAAGGGAATTTGGAAAGACAGCTTGGGCTGCCTCACTGTATGATTTTTAGTTTTTAAATTTTTTTACAATTAAGATTGTAAGTCAAACGTTGAGGGCAAAATGAGAATTGCTATGACTTAGAAATTGGAATATGAATGAATATTCATATTCTTTATCCTGCCACATAGTCCAGATATTTGTGAGGGACTAGGAATTGAGCTAATGTCAAAGGCAGTCATTAGAGGAAGACTTTTTTCTACAAGAATTGATTTTCTGTGTGTTTTGGAAGGCTCAAGTTAATGGGTGTTCCACTTAGAGTTGATCTCTCTGTACCTGTTAGATGACCTTCTGTTTCTCAGCACACTGTCATACCTCATGATGATAGAGACTGTAGGAAGAGTGAGACAGGAAAAGCCCTGGCATCTGGCAGCCGCCTGGTACTATTAAGGAGGCCGTGGTGTTGCCAGGAGCTGGTCCACAGCTCACAGCCAGGTTCTGGTGTTTTCCTGGTGAAAATAAAAAAAAGTCATAGGATAGCAGTACCAGACAGCCACTCAGTGACCAGGGTGGATCAAGACAGAACACAAGGCCACTCAGTAATCATGCCTGACCGCAGACAAAACACAAACATTGTCGAAGCCACAAAAATGACCAACCATCCTTCTTCCCTAGATGATGTGACTGCCTTCTGCTTCATTACCAGTTAGAGCTTTAGCTAACCCAGTCTGGTCTTCCTTCCTTCTAGGTAAGATTTATTAAGATGCCCAATTGTAGAATTATCCCATCCCACCATGTACTTCCTAACCATCCAACTAAGAGAAGAGTCCCTCTTTCTAAATCCTCCTCAAAATTACCTAACACAGGCAGAAAACCTATAGTAGTTAAATTGTCAGTTTCATGTGTTGGTTAGGCTCTAGTCCTCAGTTATCCCATCAAACATTAATGTGGGTGTTGCTCTGAAAATACTTTGGAGATGTGATCATAATCCATGATCAGTTGAGTTTAGGTAAGAGAGGTCTTTCTAAATAGTCTGGATGAGTCAGAACCAACTAGCTGTAAAGTCTTCAGAGCAGAGCTGTGGGCTCCTGGCTGGCTAAGTGGGTTAAGCAGCTGGCTCTTGATTTTAGCTCAGGTCTTAATCTCAGGGTCAGTAATTTAAGCCTCATGTTGGGCTCCCTGCCAGGTGTGAAGCCAATTGGGAAAAAAAAAAAAAAAAAGAAGAGCAGAGATGAGGCTTCCCTGAGAAGAGATTGCACTGTGGGCTGTAGCACCTGCCTATGCCCAGAGTCACAGTCTGCCTTTCCTGACAATGGCCAGCCCTGTGGATCGAATTTGCCTAGTGCACCCTACAATTGTGTAAACTACCTCCTCGCAAGAATTCTCTTACTGGATAGTTCCTGCTGGTTCTGCTCTTTGGTTCCAACACCCTCTTACTGAGATGCCCCATGATTCTCCATGAGTTTTTTCCCTCACCACAATGAACAATAAAACCAACTTGTTCATCCACAGGTGTGCTCCTGATGGTCTTTGGCTGGAGGCATCAACAGCAGCTCATCAGGGTGCTGTGAGGAATACACCGCAGTTGGAATGAAAAATTCCTAGGGTTCCCACTATACCTCTACTACACTAATATCATCCCCACTTGTCAAGGAGGATATTGAGTTGCAGAAAGGTGGAGGAATTTGCTCAGGGTCACATAGGTGGTTACTGCAGGGCTGAAATGTGACAAGGATATATAAGCCATGAGTCTTTGTAGGAGTTGGGAGTTTCCTGTGTGGATTCAGAATACAGAGTCCTAAGATAATTAGGATAGATATTTGGCCCTATGGGTGGATTTGGTCTTTCAAGTCTGTGTCATTATGGATCAAGAGGGATTCTGAGGTTCCACTGAAGCATGCCTCATTTACCATGCAGCATCCTTTATTCTGTGCAGGAAATAACACGTTTCTATGCTTTTCCTGGATCCAGACTTAACTGCTTTGTACTGTTAAAATAAATAAATGGAGCTGGCCTCAAAAATACCCTAAAGAGACAAAACCAGTTTAGACATACAAACAGATCTTAATTTAGGTTATTTTACAAGGCTAACTGGATCATTTCTTGCTTGTGTCTTTGGAATGACAAAGGAAGTTGAACTGCTTCCCATGGTTGATATGAGGCAACTGCTGAAAACTGTAATATTGTAGGCAATCCCTGTGAAGAATAAGTAGTCACTGCTTTCTTATAACAGAAGCTACTTTGTAACAAGAGACCCCTGAGCCTCCTTCCACCTTCTGGTTTAAATGCTTCTGATTTGCAAACTGTCTTTTTGGCATGTGCACGATGTAAGGTTTCCCAGTAGCCCTCCCAGTAAGGACGGATTAAACAAAGCACCAGAAGAATAGGCACAAGGGGAATTTTTAATAGAGATGCCCTCCAGTGAGGTTCCGCGACTCCGAGATAAGGGAGTAGGGGAAGTCGAGCCCAGGGAGGATGCGCAGGGATTTTTATGGGGTGTGGGCAGAAACGGGGGAACATGACCATAATTGGTAGGAGATTGGATGGAGTTTACCCCCTCGGTTTCCCGCGGAAGCTCTGGCCTTGGCGGTCTTTTGAGACGTGGAAGCTTATGAGGGCGGGGGTGGGGGGGTCCCGAGCAGCCCCAGGGCGGGGCGGTAAGACAGCCGGTCATCCGCCATCTTGTGACTTCCTCAGTTCCCTGGACCCTGTTGGCCCAACATACAATAAATTTTTACTAATTACTACTTCAGTGATTCATTGGTTTAACTTCGGGTGTTTTGAACGTTTGATATTTCCTTGCAGAAATTACTCAAGATATTGACAAATGGACAAAATATTACTTAATGATACTCAGAATTTTAACTATTAAAACCATTTTTAAAGAAAATTTAGGGCACCTGGGTGGCTCAGTGGGTGAAAGCCTCTGCCTTCAGCTCAGGTCATGATCTCAGGGTCCTGGGATCGAGTCCCGCATCGGGCTCCCTGCTCAGCAGGGAGCCTGCTTCCTCCCCTCTCTCTGCCTGCCTCTCTGCCTACTTGTGATCTCTCTCTCTCTGTCAAATAAATAAATAAAATCTTAAAAAAAAAAAAAGAAGAAAATTCAACTCAAATTAGGGAATTACACTGTCTGCCCTGCGGATCAGAATTGCATCTTGGATGGGAAGTTGAAGGTCCAGTTTCAGATCTCAAACCCTGGGGAATGTTGAAGTCCCAAACAAGTCCATGTCATTAACTAAGAGAAGATGAGCTCTGTCTGTAACCTGATTCTGTGTCTCACCTCCTCCTGTTGTCAACCAAGGAAGCTGTTCTACTCACTTCGGTCTTCAGGTCATAATTTTAACGTAAGGTAAAATTAGTAGTGAATTAGTGTCAGAGGAATGGTGCACCATTTTTGACAAAAACTAATTTGTTACCGCTGTCTGAAAGGAAAAGGAAAGGCCCTTTTTTTTTTAATAAATTAATGGTAGAAATCAACTTTGGAGTTTAAAATATTACTTTGTCTACTAATTTTCTCAAAAAGCACTAATTTCCTCCATTGATTTAACTTAAAATTATTAATATAAATGCAATGTGTCATTATAACTGGCATCATTAGAAGCCCTCTAAGAAACTAGATAGAATGTAGGTGAGTTCTAATTAACATTTATAACATTTTCTAGGGACTTGTGTATTTTCAAATTCTTTAGCTCTGACTTTCAACTCTTTTGCCCTGTCCTAACCCTAGTTATTATGCATTGGTGAAGTTTTACTAAAAAGACCAAAGCCTCTCCCATCTTGCAGATGGTAAAGATGCTTCACTTTAACTGAGTCCAGAGCAGCAGAAGTAAGCAGAGGACAGACTTTGTCATCAAATAAATGAGTGTTCAACACTACATCATCTTGGACAAGTCACTCAAAATATATGAGCCTTTGTGTACTTTTCTATAAAAGGGGATGAAAACCATTACGTGATAGTATATGATGAAATGAAATGATAAATAAGTGCAAATTATAAGGTTTAAATACGGTCCAGTGCCTGGCACATGGCAATATTCACAAACAATAGCGACTCTATACTGGCAAATATTAATCATGCTGGGCCAGGGATGGCCTATAGCTTTTCCCTCATTCATCCAACCTTCTCCCTGTGGCAGTGTGGGTTTGGAGAGCCTGTGAGCCACAAGAGCACTAAGAGATCACTAGGAAATAGAATTTTTTGTGAAGGAAGTTTTCTCAGTCAACTTTTTCTACATACAAACTAGTGTAAAACGTAATGATTTGAATAATGCTTTAGTATTTTCTCATGATTCTGTAAGACAGCAAATGGAGCTGATGGGGTTTTGGGACACAGGTGAGGTTTGGTGGGGTGGAGTCTAGAGCTTGATCTGTCTTTGGTGCAAAATGGTGATTTATTAAAGCACAGGGACAGGACCTGTGGGCAGAAACAGCTGCTGCCCAAGGGTTGTGAGTAGTGGCTGATTATATACTAAGGGGTTCAGGGAGGTAAGGAAAAGGGAGGTTTCAGAAAGGATTTTCATATGTTAAAGAAGATTCACGGGATACCAAAGGCCTTGCCATTGTCAAGTTAAGGTTGTTTTTCCCTCCCGGAAGGCATTAACATGAAGATAATTGGGAACTTCCTGGAGGAACATAACATGCTGCAGTCTTCAGGTATCTGTCAATGGGTGCAGGTTATAAGGACATTTAATTGTATTTACATTCTCTTCTGGAAGCTATTGCTAAGGCTTTTATAAGTACTGAGGGAGACTCAGGTCTTGCAGGGTTGTGGTCTCTATAAGTTGTTTTCCCTTTTCTTAGCTTTAGGGCAGCCAGGAGTGCATGAGGAATAGCACATACAGCCCATGAGGGGGAGTGAGGGGGGGGTTCTGTGGGGGTTTCAGCTTCTGCTTTGTCCCCAGCTTACCTTCTGTTCCCTCATCAGTGCCACGCCCATGTGGGCACCCTGTTCTGGGCCCCTCAGCTGTTTTCAGGTGCTCACAGGTCTGTGGCAGCCACTGCGGTCAGCCCAGACTGCCAGGCCCCTCCATTTGGGCTCATCATCCAGCAGGTGGGCTCAGACTTATTCACAAAGTGCTGAAAGAATCTCTAGTGCAAGAGAGAAGCTGCAGGGCTTCCTCAGCCTAAATTTAGACTCACAACATCAGTTCCACGACATTCTGTTAGTTAAAGCAAGTCGCAGTACTACGTCAATTTACTGGGTGAGTTAACATTGCAGTTTTTAATACTATGAGCTGCAAAGAACTTATGACTATTTCTGCAATTTACCACGAATGTTCTCTGGCTTTTGGGTATAATAGATCAATAAGTTTTGCATGTGAGAGTTGGAGTGCTTCCATATATGACATGAATTCCACCTACTCACCTATTAAACTTTACTTTCTCCCCATAACTTTCTCAAAGGAGATGTGAGAACTAAGAACAGTTGAATTCCAAACACACACTAGATGCTTTGATTTGTTCTTTCAAAAAACATTTTAGGGTTTCCAGATGAGAGCACAGAAACTTGGAGAATTATAAGTGATCTTCTTACCAAGCACTTTCTGATGCAAAAGCCTGTGTACAGATATTCATTCAGTCACCTGGCCTCTCATAGACATAGGTAATTGTAGAGGCTGCTTTTAGGCAAATAGGTTTGAGGGATGGAATACAGACAGGTCCATCAGGTGACCCACCTCAAAATACCCAGAGACCCTCACTGACCAATGGGCTACTTACACCCAGGAAGTAACCAAAAAGGGAAGAGTTCCATAGGTTGCCATACCTCCTCATCTTCCCCCTTTAAACACAGCGCCCTCCCACTTCCTTCTTGCAGACAGCCTCTCCTCTGTGGTCTTACACTCCTTTGTGTATTCAAAAAATTTCTACCTCCTCTGTTCTGCCTCAGGTGAATTCTTTCACCTCTAGTACCACTGGCTTCCACCTAATCATCCCTCCAGATTTGGGGCCCCCATCTGATCGGGAGAGACCCCATTTAGGCACTACATTAATGAAGCAGATGGGCACTGCAATTATTCTGTTTTTCATTTAATATCACTCCCAACTATTATTTGCCACCAAAACTCCTATATGTACGAATTAGTTGCTTTCTCTTTTAAACTGCTGAAAAACTTGAAAAATTGCCTCCAAGTCCAGATCTACTTTCACTAGAGCTCAAGGGAACTCTTTAGTTAAACTGAATAGGTTCTTTGATGAGGACTGTGTGCTCCAATTATAGCATGTAGTCAACAAATGTTTGTTGAATTGAACTGAAGTTCTTAATTCATCAGGTTACAGAACTGACTGCCTGGAGACGGATGATGTTCTTCATGTCCCATGGTGATTGGTTCTCTCTGCAGGAACTCTCCAATCCTGATGTACTTATCATGAACATTCATTATACAGAAAATTTTGCTTATCATTAGTCAATAAGGCAAATGAAAAAGACTCTTAAATAAAATTTTAAATTTAATTGTTTATTTTCAATTACATTTTTGAAACCAGATGTCAACACAAATATTTTAAGCATTTTGCCTAGAAAGTTTTAAATTGGGATTTAGCCAGAATTTAAAAATACAAGTGATAACACAAGTTGAATTCTAATGTTCTAATAACTGATGATATTAGGGAAAACTAATCCACATATGCGTAAAGTTTGGGAGTTTTGAAAAAAATACTTCAAGCCAAAGAAATACTTTATAAAATTGTGCTTACAATAATAGAATTGATTACAAAATATTCCTACTGGAGTATTTCTCTAAAACTATCTAGCATAAACCCTGGCAGTTGCTTTTCCTTTTTTGCAATGAGATTGCCTTACTTAAGCCTGATTGCTGAGGGATCCA
Source organism: Ailurus styani (assembly GCA_002007465.1). Classification (NCBI taxonomy): domain Eukaryota; kingdom Metazoa; phylum Chordata; class Mammalia; order Carnivora; family Ailuridae; genus Ailurus; species Ailurus styani. The sequence continues at coordinate 55,395 of LNAC01001228.1, read as the reverse complement.
CTTCAAAGAATCATCCACTTCAAAGGCTATCTTGAACAAACACATTGCCAACCTAAGGACTAGATAAAGAGCCAGTTACCCCACTCTGATTTTCCTGTTTTAGAGATGGAGCTCACTTGAATAAGTCCCCTGCTTCCCTTTTTCTCTTCCTTTGCCTTAGTTTTCCTTCATGCTTTAAATTCACCATCAAAGAGTGAATCTGCAAAACCCTGCCCACCCACTCAACCTCAGCGAAGGCAGGACGCAGGCAGGCTTGCTCCTCCCCACCCGCACCCAAGACCTCACTGTATGGCCCCAGGCTGCTGTGTATTTCCTAGGATTTGTAAGTAATAAACATTGTCTCTTTCAAAGTTTCCTGTTGGTTAAAGCTGAGACAGTCTTGCAATCTCATTAAGAATCACAGGGGATGGTCCTGCAACGACATTGTTTATGGATAGCCTGAGGCAGGCACATAACATTATCTCATTAAAAGGAAAGCTTTGTCCTGCACCCTAGAGATGGTAGAGCTTGAGTGGGCTTAGACTGTGCTCTGAGGAGAGAGGATGGGGGGAGGGGATGAACGCACAACCCCTTAGGTCTCTTTTTTCAGCCTGTGCCCTTGAGAGTCATGCATTCATTCTGAGCCTTGAGATGCAGGAATATTGAAGTCCACTGAATTCTTGCAATCCTTTGTAAAAGTACACATGTCGTTTCTTGATGTGGTAGAAATATGATATCACACAGAAACCTGGATTTATATAAAAATTATAAAAAGCACCAGAAATGGCATAAATGAAGATTAAATAGAAAAGTCATCTTTTCTTCCCCCTCCCCCTTTTTTAAAGGTTTCTCAACGACTGAACTATTGCTATTTTGACTAGAATTTTGTTTTGTTTTGTTTTTTACTGAGATATAATTGACCTATAACATTATATTACATTCAGGTGTACAACATAGTGATTTGCTATTTGTGTATATTGTGGAATGGTCACCACAGTAAGTCTAGTTAATATCCATCACCATACATAGCTATACTTTTTTTTCTTGGGATGAGAATTTTTAAGATTTATTCTCTTAGCAGTTTTCAAATATACATTTATTTGCTAACTATTAATAGTTAACTATTGATAATATTGATAATGTCAAAACACGGGTAATAATGATGTGGTTTGAAGTAGGTAAGATTTGGGAATCAATGGCCAAAAAAGAATTCTTGAGACATTTTTGGTGCAAAAAAGTGTTTTTATTATAGTAGGAGTTAGAAGCCTGGGCAGAAAGAGCTGCATGGTAAGTGTGAGGGGTGAATGATTATATCCTGTGGAGTTGTGTACTTTGTTAGTTAAAGACAAAGGAAGTTTTCAAAAGGATTTTCATATGTTAAAGAAGATTTACAGGATCCTGGAGGCCTGACTATTGTCAAGCTAGGGTTGTTTTTCCCTCTAGCAAGGCATTAACATTAAGATTGGGAGTTCCTGGAGGAATGTTTTGCTCTGTCTGCCTCATGTATTTGTCAATGGGCTGCAAGTTATAAGAAGATTTAATTTTAGCTACATTTCTTCTGCCTTTGTTCTCCACATCAATAATACATAGTTAACTATTGACAATCAATCAATAAGTGTTTAACTATAGTCTCCATGCTATACATTACAGCCCATGATTTATTTATTTTATAAGTTTGTACCTTTTGTTACAGTTATTTGGATAATTATCTTTTCTAGGGTCTTTCATGTACATTGTAGGATGTTTAGCAACATCCCTGCCTTCTATCTGATAAAGGTCAGTAGCATACTTCCTAGTTGTGACAGCAGAAAGTATCTCCAGACGTTGCTAAGTGTTACTTGGGGGAATCATTGTTCTATAAAGTAATAGACTCTCTAAAGCAAAAGTGGTAGCAATGCATTATGTCTTTATGGAATATGAAAAAGTAAACCATATCGATGTGGAAATGTTGGGGTTTGGAGCTGACAGCCAAGAAAGAATTCTTGAGATGTCTTCAGTGCAAAAAGCTGGTTTTAGTAAAGCACAGGGACAGGACCTGTGGACAGAAAGAGCTGCACGGGGGTTGGCTCTTTTATACTTTCAAGTGGACAAGGGCTTAGGGGACAGAAAGAACCTCCAAGGTGTTTTGGAAACAAGGTTTCCAGGACCCTGGGGGGGTCTAGCTATTATTAGGAAAAGATCATTTATTATTCTTTCATAAGAAGTCAGTCCTGAGACCCTGCAGTTGTGGGTCAGTGGGCCCTATGCTTGGAGGATGATTGCTAACATGTATCTTCCGGGGGGGGGGGTAGAGATAAAAGAAATTTCCAAAGGAAATTTTAAATGTTAAGGTAGACTCACAGGGTCCTGGAGGGTTGGCCTAAGATTGCCTTTTGCCCTTAGCAGGGAGTCCAATGTAGGGCTGGATCCCAGGACCCCAGGATCATGACCTGAGCTGAAGGCAGATGCTTAATGACTGAGCCACCCATGGGCCCCAAGAAACAGTATTTTTATAAATTAAGCAATAAAGTGGAGGCAAAAGCTAATTATTTAAAAAAAAAAACCTACTCAGTATAGTGTCAGAAATACATACACCCACACACCCATTCACACACACATTTATTTGTTTATGAATACTTTGAATGCTGACATTATTAATTTTTAGAATGTCATGTAGATCTTGATGGAAACTACATTAAATCCATAGCTTATATTCCTCACTGCAAACATTGTATTCTGCCCCACTTTTTCATCTTTGGTGTCCTCAGAAATGTTTTGTAATGTTTTCTCCAATGACTCTTTATATTCCTTGTTAAATATATGACTTAGTATTTTGGGTTTTCGTTGTTATTATTTTTGTTAATGGATACATTTTCCTTCTCATATATCTCATATGTTTTTCTTAGACTTCTTCATGGCTTAGTCTGCCAGAGACCAATGATGCTGCCTCCCATATGGTTTTAATTGGGCTGTGAGGAATGTACCCAATGTCTTATTTTGGTTTCACTTAAACCCAACTTCCCCAAAGATTGTCACCACAGCCTGGCTAGAGAGAACTGGGTTGTGGAGTTGCGGACTTGGGTGAAGAAATGTGATAGTGTATTGAATATGGGAATGCCTCTCAGAGTGTTCTGCTTCTCTATGGAGAAAAATGTTCCATATGCAAAAAGAAATGAAGAGCTCAGCAGTCAAATGAGGGAATAAATATTATCCCTCTGATCTAGGTCATAACCAAATTTGCACTTAGACCAAGGTTGGGCTCACAACCATAGGTCTGTAGGGAAATGGCAACTATAAATATCAACCTCTTAGAGTGTTTCCACTTCTAGAAATGCAGAAGGTATGTCATTTATTTATGTCTGCTCAGGTTCGGGATGTGCTCTGCTCACCAAACAGCCAGTAAATCCCCAAATCAACTATATGTTTGTCCTGAATCAATCAGGTGTGAACCTGATTCCTGCAGTTTCAGAGTCAACAAACACATTCTGGGACACGTCCATGGTGAAAAGGAAATCAGGAAGGGAAGGAGATAGTGGATTCGGCTGTTTGCCTTGATGCGTTAATGCTGGTTAGTTTCCTGGAGGTGAGTAGGGAGAGGGCAGAACCTAAAGTATGAATGGCTGGTCCGTCCTATTCCTTCTCTCCTTCCTTTCCCACCTAATATAAAGAAAGAAGGCTTCCTTTGGCTTTTGACACCAATACTTTCCCCCCAGATGTATTGGATCCAGATCAACCAGGCTAGTGAGAGAATAAAGACAGATTGCCAGGTTACCCTCCATACATGACAATAATAATAATTAATAAAAAATAATATTAATAATAATTCTAATATTTACTGGGTGATTTCTATATGCCAGACACTCTTCTATGTGCTGTTACTGTATTAACTGTCTTCATCTTCATGATATCACAGAGTAGTTATTATCACCTCCCTTTCCTATTTTACCAGCTAGGAAATTGTAGCATGGAGGAGGTGGACACTTGCCTAAGGCTGCACCATTAGGAAGGGGTGGAGCCAGAATTCAAACTCAGGCAGTCTAACCTCAGGGTGACATGCTAGGGGGGTGGCTGCTCTACACTGTGACCCAGAAGGGCATTTATGCCATACTTCCCTTCACAGGCAGGAGACCACATAATTCTTCTAAAGAACAAATTGCTTGGGCCTCTGGCCACATCCATACACCTTCGATTGTCTCCACCTGGCAGTGTCTCACCAGGCTAAGCCTGAGGTGGAGAGTCCTTATTTTGTAGCTGTTCCCTGAGGGCACCTTATGGTAGAAAAGAGCTTTTCCTGTCTTTGTTTCTCATACCTGACACAGTATTTTGTTCATGCGTGCATGCCTGTGTCATTTATCTAAGGGTTATTTAAAGAGATGACACACTTTGGACATATCCATGCTCCACTGAAGATTCTGAAATCTTACTCATTTGACTAGAAATCTTAGTTTCAAACATGCTGAGGCTAAACAACTTTCCAGGTTCATCAAAAACCAAACAAGTGTTCCTGTGCGGAGACCATTGCTAAATGCAGCCAAAGAGTCAAGGCTGCACCTGACCCTAGAGGTTCCAACATGAAAGTTGCTGAACTTTAACTACAGACTGGGTGTTTCTTCTGAACGTTTCCTTTTGCAGGGAAAGCAGTGTGAACCTCAGTAGGGCTCTTCTGTCTCTGCTCACTTGATTACTACGATTCATGGGTTCTGAATTTTAGGCTTCATTGGATTCAGGGAGTGTTCATATTTTTCTTCTTCTCTTTATCTGTGAGGTAGTAGTTATTTTAGTTCCATGAAGTGAGTGGGTAGAAAAAGAACATGTTGGAGGGAAATGAGAAATAGAATGGCTAAGATATATAAAAGGACTGAACAGTAGGTGGGAGCCCAACTAAGATGGGAAATCTTGTGGCCATGATCCCCCTGGGGGACCATGGAATCCTGTGGGAGAGGAAGGCAGAGAAGACACTCAGTGAGGACAGCATGGGCAGCAACTTCAGAAATTCGGCACATTGCTCCATGAACGAGTATCCCATACACAAATTTCTTTTCTTTTCTTTCTTTCTTTCTTTTTTTTTTTTTTAAGATTTTATTTATTTATTTGACAGAGAGAGACACACACAACAAGCGAGGGAACACAAGCAGGGGAGCACATCAGGGAGCCCGATGCGGGGCTCGATCCCAGCACCCTGGATCATGTCCAGAGCTAAAGGCAGACATTTAACAACTGAGCCACATAGGTGCCCCTGCATACACCAATTTCACTGAATGGAGATGGGAATGGAGTTTCTCTCTCCCCAGGCCTGTCTACCACCACAGGTTTGGGTATGCCTTCTTGACTGTTTAGTCTGCCAGAGACAAATGATGCTGCTTTCCCTCTCTTGCCTTGTTAGCTGGAAGGAAAAGTATTTAACAATGTATCATGGTTTCATTTAAGTGTGGTTTATGCAAAGATTTATGTCATCATCCTTCCCTTTCAACCACAACCCTGGTCTAATAACTACTTCCTATGCCCAGACAGCTTCTCCCTTCCTACAATGATCAAATATGTTACTAGGTTCTCTGAGGTTTTCAATGTAAATTTTAGATAGTAACATAGACTTTGGTTGATCTTCCAAAAAGCTTTATAAGTAAAGACATCAAGGAGTGTAGGTTAACACTCCCCACTGTGAGACACATTTTCAGTTAAACACTGTATTTTACAGGATACCTTCTAGACATATGAATCCAACATATTAGTAACCACATTGCAAAACTTTCCAAACACAATGGGGAAACCCATTACAATAAGAAGAATGAGACACTGTTTGGTACGTTAGTGAGAGTGCATTCAGCTTTGGGCCAATCAGACTTAGAGCCACTGTCTCAACATCTGAGAGACTGGGCTTGAAGGCAGAGAACTGCATTAATAGGGGCTGGACCAGTAAGACTCACACTGTCACAGAGATGGGAACCATGCTGACTGCCACCTCAGGGTCTAGGCAGTAAAGATCCCCTCCCGGAGGCCAGCATATGAGTATGTGCTGACCATCAGTAAGGACACAAGTGTATTTTTCCAGAACAGTGAGTCATTCAGTGCTTGGGCTAACTTAACCAGCACCCTCCTCTCCCTTCTCCCCATTACCAATTACCCCGTGGTAAATCTGATACATCAGCCCTAATTTGCTTTGTGTTATACAATTTTCTAAACATGAAAGGGCATCATTTGAACCATGTTGTTTCACATTGCTACTGATTCAAGAGCAAAATGGTAACTGAAGTATAAGAATAGGATTTTGTATTGTTGAGTAAATTTATCAGTGACCAATACTGTGTCTTACTACCCATTCATATTCCTGTTCTTTTCTGGTTTTGAATAAAGATACATGACATTAAGGAGTTATAACGAGATTGGTACCATGAGGGCTCACTTTTAGTTGTCCTGGATTTTTTCCCTTACAGTTTGTTACAGCTTTCTCACTCTTGCTGGGACATCATCCAGTAAGCTTGCAAATTCTGTAATCTCTTTGTTCCAGAATTCCTTTTACATAAATTTAAATGCAAGACTAGGAATCCTTTCTGACACTTTGACCCTGAAAAGAATCATCACTCTGTTCCCTTGTTTACTCAACAGGTCTGACCAACTGGACAGTGTGCTCACCCTAGCAGCGGATAAATTTCTCTCCTAATTATCTCAGTTATTGAGGGCTCCTTAATATGGGAGCTCTTACTATATCACATGGGGAAAATGCAGAACATGCCTGAGTTTGCAGGGTTGTTTTGTTTTGGGGAGATCAGCTGCACTGTGTCAAGTAATTCAGTGAAAGGCACTGTTCTCTTTTCCCACTCTGAACATTTTGATCTGAACATCTCCATCAGAGCAAGTCTCTGTGCATACCTGGTAAATGGTTAAGAGATTCTGAGAATCTTTTCTAAAAGCCATTTCCATGAGAGAATTTATTTCATATTGCTATTTCTTCTTGATTTAATTTCGGTAGTTTGTGTCTTTCTGAGAATTAGTCTAGTTTATCTGTTATCTGATCTATCTTACTATTACCCTTTAAAAAAATTCATGTGTAATGATCCTAGGGTCCTGGGATCTAGCCCCACATCAGCCTCCCTGCTCAGCAGGGAGCCTGCCTCTCTCTTTGCCACTCCCCCTGCTATGCTCTCTGTCAAATAAATAAATAAATCTTTAAAAAATCCAAAAAAACAAACCAAAAAACTTCGGGTCCTGGGATCAAGTCCTGCATCGGGCTCCTTGCTCAATGGGGAGCATTTTTCTCTCTCTGCCTCTGCCTGCCACTCTGCCTGCTTGTGTTCTCTCTCTCTCTTTGACAAATAAATAAAATCTTAAAAAAAAACCCTCATGTATAATTGCCATGTAACATTATCTTAGTTTCAGGTGTACAGCACAATGATTCACTATTTGTATATTTTGCAAAACAATAACCATAAGTCTAGTAACATCAGTCACCATACATAATTACAAATATTTGTATTTATCATACATAAGTACAAATATTTAAAATTTCTACTTCCTTAACTTTCAAATATGCAATACTGTATTATGAACTATAGGCAGCATGCCATACATTACAACATTATTATTTTTTTTTAATAACTGGAAGTTAGTATCTTTGTCCCCCATAAACCATTTCACCTACCCTCCAGCCCCTTCCTGTGGCAGTCATCAATCTGTTTTCTGTAATATGAGCTTGCCTTTTTTTGTTTATTTTGTTTTAACATTCCACCTATAACTGAGATCACATGGTATTTGTCTTTCTCTGTCTAATTTCAATCAGCATAGTACTCTGAAGTTCTATCCATGTTATTGTAAATGGCAATATGTCCTTTTTTATGGCTGAGTAATATTCCACTGTGCATATAGACCACATTTTCTTTATCCATTCATCCATTCATCTCTTGAAGGACATTTATGTTGTTCATCCTGGCTTTTGTGAATAGTGCTGTAATGAATATGAATGTGCAAATACCTCTTCAAGATACTGATTTCGAACTTCAGATATACACTCAAGACTGGGATTGCTGAATCATATAGTAGTTCAATTTTTAATATTTTGAGGAACCACCATACTGTTTTCCATAATGGTTCTACCATTTTGCTTTTAAACCCATAGTGTACGAGGGTTCCTTATATTCCACATCCCCACCAACATTTATCTCTGGTCTTTTTAATGACAGTCATTCTAACAGGTGTGAAGTGATATTGTGATTTTGATTTTTTTCTCCCTGATGATTAGTGTTGAGCAGCTTTTTATATACCTACTAGTCATTTGTATGTCTTCTTTGGAAAAATGTTTTCAGGTCCTTTGCATATTTTAAAATGGGATTATTTGAGTTTTCCCCCCAGCTATTGAGTTGTATGAGTTCTTTGTATGTTTTGGTATTAACACCTTTTCATATACATGCTTTGTGAATAATTTTTCCCATTTTCTACATTGTCTTTTCAGCTTATTGATGTCTTCCTTTACTGTGTAGAAGCTCTTTAGTTTAATGTAGTCCCAAATGCTCATTTTAGTTTTTATTTCCTGTGTTTTTGATGTTTTATCCAAGAAATTATTGCCAAAACCAATGTCAAAGATTTGTTTTACTAAGCTTTCTTCTAGGAGCTTTATAGTTTCAATTATTACACTTAAATCTACGATACATTTTGAGTCTATTTATGTGAGTGGTGTAGGATAGGGACCCAGTTTCATTCTTTGTATGTGGATACCAGTTTCCTCAAGACCATTAATTGAAGAGAATAGCTTCTCTTCATTGTGAGGTCTTCACACCCTTGTCAAAGTTAGTTGACAACCTATGTGTGGGTTTATGTCTGGGCTCTCTATTCTGTTTCATCAATCTATGTGCCTGTTTTTATGCCAGTATCATGCTGTTTTGATTACTACAGCTTTGTAACATAGCTTGAAATCAGGAAATGTGATGCCTTCAACTTTGTTCTTTCTCAGAATTGCCTTGGCTATTTGGAGTCTTTTGTGTTTCCATACCTATTTTAGGATTATTTTTTTTCTATTTTTTGTGAAAAATGCCATTGGAATTTTGATTGAGATTATACTGAATCTGCAGATCACTTTGGATAGTATGGCTAGTTTTACAATATTAATTCTTCTCATTCAAGAATAGGGGATAGCTTTCTATTTATCTGTGTCTCCCTCAATCTTTTTCATCAGTGTCTTACCATTTTTAGAGTACAGGTCTTTAAATTCCTTGGTTAAATTTATTCCTATGTATTTTATTTTATTTTATTTTATTTATTTATTTTTAAAGATTTTATTTATTCATTTGACACAGAGAGAGAGATTACAAGTAGGCAGAGAGGCAGGCAGAGAGAGAGTAGAGAGGAGGAAGCAGGCTCCCTGCTGAGCAGAGAGCCCGATGCGGGACTCGATCCCAGGACCCTGGGATCATGACCTGAGCCGAAAGCAGAGGCTTTAACCCACTGAGCCACCCAGGCGCCCTATTTTATTGTTTTTGATGCTTTGTAAATGGGACTGTTTTCTCTATTTCTGTTTTGGATACTTCCATATTAGTGTATAGAAGTTACAAGCTGATTGTTATACATGGATTTTGTTTCCTAAAATTTACTGAATTCATTTCTTAGTTCTAGCAGTTTGTGGGATCTTTAGGATTTTCTATATAAGATATTATGTTTTTAATAAATAATGATAGTTTTACTTCTTTCTGGTTTAGACGTTTTTTAAAAATTTAATTAATTAATTAATTGACTAATTGCTCTGACTGGGACTTCCAGTATTAGTTTTTCTTTTTTAAGGTTTTATTTATTTATTTGACAGAGAGACAGAGACAGCGAGAAAGGGAACACAATATAGGGAGTGGGAGAGGGAGAAGCAGGCTCCCTGCAAAGCAGGACCCTGGGATCACGACCTGAGCTGAAGGCAGACGCTTAACAATGGAACCACCCTGGGGTCCCCAGTATTAATCTTTTAATTTAATTTAATTTTTAAAAAAGATTTTATTTATTTATTTGACAGAGAGAAACACAGTGAGAGAGGAACACACAAGCAGGGGGAGTGAGAGAGGGAGAAGCAGGCTTCCCGTAGAGCAGGGAGCTTGATGCAGGGCTTGATCCCAGGACCCTGGGATCATGACCTGAGTTGAAGGCAGATGCTTAACAACTGAGCCACCTGGGTGCCCTCCCCTCCCCCCAGTATTAATTTAAATGAAATGCAAGAATAGGCATCCTTGTGTTGTTCCTGATCTTAGAGGGAAAACTTTTTTTTTTTTTTTTTGAGGAAAATCTTTCAACTTTTCCCCATTGAGTATGATGCTAACTGGACTTGTGGGCTTGTCAAATATGGCCTTTATTATGTTGAGGAGCATTTCTTCTGTACCCCATCTGTTGAGAATTTTTATCATGAAAGGATGTTGAATTTTGTCAAATGCTTTTTGTCCATCTGCTAAAACAATTATATGATTTATACTCTTCAGTCTGTAAGTGTTGTGTATCACATTTATTTATTTGCATATGTTGAACTATCTTTGCATTCCAGGGTTGAATCCCACTTGATCATGGTGTATGATTCTTTTAATGTGTTCTTGAATTCACTTTGTCAGTATTTTGTTTAGGATTTTTACATCTACGCTTGTCAGGGATGTTGGCCTATAATTTTCTTTTTCTTACAGTGTTATTGCCTGACTTCAGCATCAGGGGAATGCTGGAATTGTAAAACGAGTTTGGAAGTGTTCCTTCCTCCTCAATTTTTTGGAAGAGTTTGAGAAGGATTGTTACTAATTCTTATTTAAATATTTGGTAGAATTCACCTGTGAAGTCATCTAATCCTGGCATTTTGTTCGTTGGGATTTTTTTTAGTACAGATACAAATTCCTTCCTTCCTATTAGCTCAGATTTTCTATTTCTTCATGATTTAGTATTGGTAAGTTATGTGTTCCTAAGAATTTATTCATTTCTTCTCACATATCTAATTTTTTGGCATATAATTGTTCACAGTAGTTTTTAATGATCCTATTTATTTCTGTGGTATCAGTTGTAATTTCTCCTATTACATTTATAATTGTATTAATTTGAGTCATCTCTCTCTTTTTCTTTATTAGTTTAGTTTAAGGTTTGCATATTAAATGTGTTTTCAAAAAAAACAACTTTTAAAGAGGTGCCTTGGTTGCTTCATTGGTTGGGTGTTTGACTTTTGTTTTTGTCTCTGGTCAGGCTCTGCACTGGGCCAGGATCCTGCTTGGTGGATTCTTTCCCTCTCCCTTTGCCCTTCCTGACTTGCTTTTGGTCTCTCTTCCTCTCTCTCTCTCTGAAAAACAAAACAAAACAACCCCCAAAAAACAAAAAACACACAAAAGAACCAATAACTTTTAGTTTCATTGATTTTTTTTTTTTACTACTTACAATTCCAGTTTTATTACGAAGAATAAAAATCAGGATCAAACTCAGACTGAAGTCTGGGAGTTTCCCAAATGTGATATGATGCTTTTGTGTATTCATGATGCATTAAACTCATGACACTTTAATATGTATAAACAAACATTGATCTTTAAAATTGTCTTTCTTATCTCTATGTTACTTATTTCTGCTCTAATCTTTATTATTTAATTTCTTCTGCTAACTTTGGGCTTAGTTTTTTCTTCCATTTCTAGTTCCTTGAAGTGTAATGTTATTTTTTTTAGGTCTTTCTCTTTAATGTAGACTTTTATTACTATAAACTTCCCTCTTAGAGCTGCTTTTGTTTCATTCCATAGATTTTGATATATTGTGTTTCCATTTTGTTTCAGGATACATTTTGATTTCTTCTTTTCTACTCATTGTTCAGAACTGTGTTATTTAATTTCCACATATTTGTGAATTTTTCAGCTTTTCCTCTAGTTACTGATTTCTAGTTTCATATCACTGTGGTCAGAGAAGATATCTGATATGATTTTAATCTTCTTTTTTTTTTTAAAGATTTTATTTATTTATTTGACACAGAGAGGGAGACCACAAGTAGGCAGAGAGGCAGGCAGAGAGAGAGGAGGAAGCGGTCTTCCTACTGAGCAGGGAGCCCAATGTGGGCTTCGATTCCAGGACCCTGAGATCATGACCTGAGCTGAAGGCAGAGGCTTTTTTTTTTTTTTTAAAGATTTTATTTATTTATTTCACAGAGGGAGAGAGATCACAAGGAGTCAGAGAGGCAGGCAGAGAGAGAGGGGGAAGCAGGCTCCCCGCTGAGCAGGGAGCCCGATGCGGGCCTCGATCCCAGGACCCTGAGATCATGACCTGAGCCGAAAGCAGAGGCATTAACCCACTGAGCCACCCAGGCGCCCTATTCTTTTTTTTAAAGATTTTATTTATTTGATGGAGTGAGAGAGCACAAGCAGGGGGAGCAGTAGAAGGAGAGGGAGAAGCAGGCTCGAGCAGGGAGCCCAATGATGCGGGATTTGATTCCAGGACCCTGGGATCATGACCTGAGTCAAAGGCAGACGTTTAACCATCTGAGCTACCCAGGTGCCCCGGTATTTGATTATTATTGCAGATCTAGTAATTCAATGGAGATTTCAATGTCATTCTTTTTTTTTTTTTTTTTAAGATTTTTATTTATTTATTTATTTCACAGAGGGAGAGAGATCACAAGGAGGCAGAGAGGCAGGCAGAGAGAGAGGGGGAAGCAGGCTCCCCGCTGAGCAGGGAGCCCGATGCGGGCCTCGATCCCAGGACCCTGAGATCATGACCTGAGCCGAAAGCAGAGGCTTTAACCCACTGAGCCACCCAGGTGCCCTGATTTTAATCTTCTTAAATATATGTTAAGACTTATTTTGTGACCTAACATGATTTATCCTGGAAAATATTCCTGTGCACTTGGAAAGATGTGTATTCTGCTACTTTTGAATGGAATGTTATGTATATATCTGTTAGGTCCATTTGGTCTTAAGTGTCATTCACATCCATTTTTTTTTTCTATTGATTTTCTGTCTGGATGATCTACTTGTTATTAAAAGTGAGGTATTGAAGTCCCCTATTATTTCATCACTATTTTTCCCCCCATATTTGTTAACAATTGTTTAATATATTTAAGTACTCTCCTACTGGGTGCACATATATTTCCAATTGTTATAGCCTCCTGACAAGAGGGCACCAGGTGGGTGGGATGCAGCATTTTAGTTCTAGGAAATCAGAGTGGCAAAGTCTCTGTGCGGCTCCATCAGCTGACCTTGACATTGGCCAGACTGTTGTGTCTTTTGTGGTGAAGACTGCAGAGGTTCTGTGAATGGCAGTGGTGGATAGGGCTAGTGAGATCCTTGCAGGTGAAGGCTCTTGCAATCTTCCTCTTCTTTTTCACCTATGCTTGGAAATTCGAGTCTAGGGTATCCATCTTAGCACTTACTCTGGTGTGCTGGCACTCAGAGGAATAGCTGACCCAGGATCCTGGAATCAGGTACACAAAACTACCACCCTGGGTCCTGGGGCCCAAGTGTGTTTTCTGAGGCAGTGGTACTGTTATCTACGGTGTGGGTGTGTGCAGATATCCCCCGGAGCCAGGATCTGCATCCTGGGGCTCCCTTCAGTGACTCTGGGAGGGCAAAAGGGGAAAACACAGAAGCAAGTGTCCTAGGATGACAAGGGGCATCAGTGGCTTGTGCCCAGGGCCGAAGATGCAGTAGCAACACAGCCTGTGGTAGGGGCTCAAAATCCCAGTGCTAGCCCCAGAGGGGAGTCAGAGGACAGAAGCATCAGCCCCTGATGATGCTTTATTAAAGTCACATGTTGCAATCTAGCATGGTGGGTGCTTTGGGGGGGGTAGTCCTGCTGGCAATGATGGTTCAGAGTATGACCTGGGACCCTTGGGAGCAGAGCTCAGGGCAGCTAGTAGGACTGCTAGCTTTGAAGGTTCAGAGCAGTGGCATAGGATAGAGGGTAGTACTCAGGAGACTACCCCAGTAAGTAGTCCAAAGCTGCTACTTGGAGCATGGAGTGGGGTGCAGAGCAGTGGCAGCTCTGGCCCTGTATATGGTGAGGCATTCTGATTCTGGTGAGTGGGACATGGCAGCAAATGGGGCACCTGGAGGCAGGTCTCACTACAAGTGACAGCTCTAGCCTGGAGAAGTAGATGCAGGCAGGAGGGACCCTAGGTAGCTCCATCAGCTAGGATCAGCGTTGGTGAAGACTGGGAGGACTCTGGAGCAAAGGTTTCCAAACATTCATAGTGATAAGTTCTGCTGGGGTTCTCCTGCTCTCCTTTTCCTTTTGGGATATAATTTCTCTGAGAGTATCCCTTCCAGCACCAAATTTCCTGGGTCTGGGAAATGGAAAGAAATGGGTAAAATGCTTTCTTTACTTTTCTATGTGGCCATCTTCAGTTTTTGAAATGTGCCAGTGTTTTTGCTTCTTTGTTGCAATCCAGAGCTTTCCCAGAGCTATTTTGGTTGTAGGTGTTTGTTATTTGTTGGGGAGACAAGTGTCGGAACCTCCTAGCCCTCCATTTTTCTGGTGTTTTTCCTCTCTTTTTGTGTCTTAAGATGCAAGGTTAAATTATTGATTTAAAAAAATATTCCTTTTTTCTTAATACGGCTATTTACAGCTATAAATTTCCCTCTAAGCACTGTTGTAGCTGTATCTCATAAGTTTTGATATGTTGTGTCTTTATTTTCATTTATTTCAAAGTATTGCCTGATGTCCCTTTTGATTACTCTTTGACCCATTGGTTATTTAGGAATGTGTTTTTTAATTTCAACATATTTTTTCACAATTACCCCATTTGATATCTAATTTCACTTCACTGAGTTCAGAGAGCATATTTTGTAATATTTCTATCCCTTTAAATTTACTGAAGTTCTTTTTACAGCCTTGCACACGGTCTCTCTTGGAGAACATTTCCTGTGCACTTGAGAAGAATGCTTCCTTTGCTGTTTGGTGGAGTGTTCTATAGATGTTGGTTAGCTCTGGTTAGTTTATGTTAGCCAAGTTCTATGTTCCTTTGTTGGTCTTCTCTCTCATTGTTCCTTCCATTATTGAAAATAGAGTATTAAAGCCTTTAAGTATTATTTTTAATTGTCTATTTCTCCCTTCATTTCTGTCATTTTATTTCATGTAGTTGATATTCTGTTATTAGGTGCATCTATGTTTATAATTATTATAGCTTCCTTTCATCATTATAAATGCTTTCTTTGTCTCTGGTAGGATATTTTTGAATTAACATCTGTTTTGTCTGATAGCATAGCCATTGCTGCTTTCCTGTGGTTACTGCTTCTATAATATACCTTTTCCATCCTTTTATCTCTATTCTATTTGCTTTTTAATATAAAGTGGGTCTCCTACAGACAGCATACAATTGGACAATTGTTTTGTCCAGTCTGATTATCTCTCCCTTTTGATAGATTTTAAATCCATTCACATTTAATGTTATTTTTTATATAGTTGAATTTACATCTGCCACTTTACTTTTATGTTTTCTATGTGGTGTATCTTTTTTGTTTCTCTACTGTACCTCTACTGTTCTTTTAAATTGGGTAAATATTTCCTAATGTAGCATTTTAATTTTGTTACTTATATCTATATTATATCTATTCAGTATCATGGTAGCTTAATTGAGATATATCTATATCTATATCATCTATGTATCATCTATATTTATATAAGTATTCCTTCTACAAAGCTCTATTCTCCTTCCCCCTTTTATGTGCTGTTAGTATTACATCTATTAATGTTGCAAAACCAATAGTGTGTTGTTATAATTATTTACAATCTATTATAATTTCCTTAGCCCATTATAGCTTTTTTCCCTCCTATTTCCTTTGTGCTGTTATTGACAACATATACATACACGTTTATATATTATATATATTATTTTATATAATTGCTTTTAAAACAGTTAAAGGAGAAATTGAGAAAAATATGCATTTAATGTCTTTATTTTTTTAATTTTTTAAAGATATTATTTATTTATTTGACAGAGAGAGAGAGAGATCATAAGTAGGCAGAGAGGCAGGCAGAGGGAGAGGGCGGAAGCAGGCTCCTTGCCGAGCAGAGAGCCTGATGCGGGCCTCGATCCCAGGACCCTGAGATCATGACCTGAGTCGAAGGCAGAGGCTTTAACCCACTGAGCCACCAAGCGCCCGCATTTAATGTCTTTAAAATCATATAATTACATTTAGAAGTGCTCTTTTTGTCAATTCAAATTACTCTCTCCAGTCCTTGTTTACACCTGAGGAATTTCCTCTACTATTTAATGTAAAATAAATCTTCTAGGAACAAATTCTCTCAGTTCTTTCTTATCTGGGAAAGCTTTATTTTCCCTTCATTTTTGAGTGATAGGTTTTCTGGATATAGGACTCTTTGTTGATAGTGTTTTTTCTTTGAGTGCTTTGTTATCTTACCACGCATGGCTTGTATTTTTCTGAAGATAAATAAGCTGTTAATTGTATTGGCGTTTTCTTGTAAGCAACGAATCATTATATTTTCTTGCTGCTTTCAAAATGTTCTCCTTCTCATTGACTTTCAGCATTTTGTACTATAATGTGTCTGTGGATCTCTTTATATTTATTCTACTTGGAGTCAAACTTCCTGTATGTGTAGGATAATATTTTTCAACAAATTTGGGAAGTTTTAAGCAATTATTTCTTTGAATTATTTTTTTCTCCTTCCTCTCCTGTCCTTCAGATATTTCCATTACATATATGATGATGCATTTAATGATGTCCCCTGTTTTTCTGAGACTCTGTTCATACTTGTTCATTCTTTTTTTTTCTGCTTGTATCATTTCTATTGATATATTCTCAAGTTCAATACCTATTTATTCTAACTGTTGATCCCATCTAATGATTTCTTTTTATTATTATTATTATTATTTGCCCCAGGGGTATAGGTCTATGAATCATTAGGCTTACACCTTTCACAGCATTCATCATCTAATGATTTCTTTATTTCAGTTATTGTACTTTTCAACTCCAGAAAACTTTTCAGTTGTTCTTTTAAAAAAAAAACTTTATGTCTAATGATAGTCTCTCCTTGACACAACATTTTCAATACTCCTTCTTTTACTTTTGTAATGTTACTTTCAGTTATGTCTATGAACCTGGTTATAATGGCTACTTCAAAATCTTTTTCTATTAAATCCAGCATCTGGTTATTCTCAGAGGCAGTTTCAGTTACCTTCCTTTTTTTTTTTTTTTAAAGATTTTATTTTTAAGTAATCTTGACACTCAGTGTGGGGCTTGAACCTATGACCCAAGATTAAGAGTCACATACTCCATTGACTGAAACAACCTGGTGCCCCTACCATTTTTTTTTTCCTGATGCTTTGGTCATACTTTCCTATTTTTTTGCATGTCTTATAATTTTCATTGGAAACTGTATATATTAGGAAATGTATTATAGCATCTTTGGATACTACCCTTGCCCCCCTGGGGCTTGTTATTTGCTTCTATTTTTGTATAATGACTGTTTGGGTTTTTTGAGTGAGGTCTGTTTTCCTTTCCTCACCCCATAGAGCTAAGCCTCCGATGTTTCTCCTCAAGGAGATGCAGCTCCAGTATGCCCACAGTTACCCTGGAATAACGTGGTAGTGGTGAGACTCTCCCACTTCTTCCCTCACCTTATCCAGCTGTTAAACTCCACTAATTGCCTTTGCTTTCAGTAGTGCCCTGGGACATACATTTCTCTACAAATGAATTCAAAAAGATTGTAACTCTTTTTATGGATCGATTTCTGAGGTCAGTTGTTGAATTTTGTTCTGACCTCAGGAGGACTCATCTCAGCTAACTCTCCAGTTCTTACCTGCAAACTAGCCAACCTACAGTCTAAGCTGTATCTTCATTAAATCCATGAATCCCCTCCCAATTTCCTTTCACAACAATCTCTACTGCTCTTGTGAGTGTCTTTGGTTTAAACTTCTCCATGCTCTGTTGCAAATGAAGTCACTTTCTTAAGGAATGTACTAGGAGCTATCTATTTTATGGCTTGTTTCTCATCCCAGACAAAATATTTGAGCTAGGACTATGAAGCTATGCGTGGGGACAATGATAAGCTTCTCTCTGAGTGACACCTCCATTCTAAGGCACATGGTGCCGGTAGTGGCCAACAGCTTGAAACTCTCTTGGTTTGACTCTTCTGGCACGGATCACCACACTATAAGTCAAGGAAAGGGCTAGGGGGGCCCAGTATTCTCAGCTTGCCACACTCAAGGTAGATCCTCCATTCCACAAGCAGTGGTAGGGCAGAAGATGAGACTTCCTACCTCTAGACTGCATTCATTTGGGACTTTGCCTCAGCAACAGATAGCTGAAGACAGGATGACTTATGCTGAAGTCCTGCTTCTCCTGGGAAGAAAGCCGATGGCTTGGATCTTGGGGGAGACGCAGCCCTTTATTCTTGCTGCAACAATCTGGAGTGGAGCCTCTGTTTTGCCAAACTGGAAGTGCAGCGGGATAGAGGCTGTTATGAAATACCACAGACTCCCATCTTTCTTACTGAACTTTTGCAGATTTTCTTGAATAGGTATTTCATCATTTCCTGCTTGCCCTTAACCTCTGAGCCAGAGACTTTAACTTTTTAAAAGTATTTTTCATTAATTACTCTGGGGAGCATGCCAATAGAGTTCTTCTCATCTCATACTGATGTAAGTTGATCTCCTTATAAAAAAATTAGAAATGGAAAAAAATTTGTAAAAATGAAGGGCAAGTTTATGTTTTCCAAGGGTTAAGGGTTAAGGTGAGGGTTCGGAGTGGGCATGGGGGATGGGAGGGAAGTAGATGTGGCTGTAACAGGGCAATATGTGGGATCTTTGTGATTATGGTAGTGTTCTATATCTGGACTGTATTAATGTTAATCTTCTGGTTATGGTATTATGCTGCAATATTTTAAGTAGCTACCATTTCACTAAATTGTGTAAATGGAACACAAGTTCTCTCTGTATTTTTTTCTCTGTATTTCTTGTTACAACTTATGTGGGTCTACAATTATTCAAAATAACAAATTTAATTAATAACATATGCTCCCTGTTATAGTAATAAATTAGATAGAATTTATTCTTATCAGTAATAAATAAGATAGAACCATGGCACAGGTCTTCATGAATAATTATTTAGGCTTTACAATAAACACTTATAGAAATATAAAGAATGGGGAAATGGGAAAATATTTAAAATATAGTGTTAAGTATTCTAAGCAAGATAAAAAATTCTATATTATAAACTCACTTTTAA
The DNA here is from genome assembly GCA_002007465.1 of Ailurus styani. Lineage (NCBI taxonomy): Eukaryota > Metazoa > Chordata > Mammalia > Carnivora > Ailuridae > Ailurus > Ailurus styani. Next base: position 36,286 of record LNAC01001228.1, on the reverse strand, counting down.
AAAAATAGAGATGCATATATTTTTGAAAAAAGCCTGAAATATATACATTAAAATGGTTGTAGTGGTTATCTCATGATGGAGCAGAGACAAATTAATTTGTTTATATTAATTATATAGACTTTCTAACTCCTTTATCAAGCAAGCATTGTTATGTAATAAGGAATGTGGTACATTAATTTTTATCTTTCAAAACAAGTAAGAATGTGAACCACTGTAGTTTTTATGGACTTGGATTTTGGCAGTCTTGGAATTTCTCCCAAATCCAGAAACCCCCCTGAGAGGTAGCTGCAAACTGACAACAGTAAAGTCGGTTTTATATTCTGTTGTACATGATAGATTATCAAGGGCAGTGATCAGTTCCCTGCATACATTGCATGTGTAGGGAGGTTTCATGCTGGGCCAACTTTTAAGTCATAAAGTAGAACTGTATTACCAGTACCATTGTTTTCTTTCCAATGCTGAAAATGGCAGAATATTTTGTTATTTTTCTCCTTTCTTGACATGTAGTCCAACCATCTACAGATACCTATAGGAAACTTCAACAAATCCTGTTTAGGGATATTCCTGTCTCCATGAACTATGATCATGTGACTCATATACAAACAAGGATTTCCACTTTTTCACCATTCCCCAGGAACTGGCAAGCCTAGAATAGTATGACGGTGTCCACCTGCTGTAGAAACACAAGTATCCATGCTAGTCTTTCAGAGAAGTATTTATGTGGTGTTGTCAAAGAGGTAGGTATATTATCAATAAATCAGGGACTAGATTGGAAAGTTAGTGAATACACAGTGATGAAAATTAAGCTACAAAGATTTTTGTCTAATTTAGGAACTATGCCTTTTCCACCTAAAGGGTGATTGTGTTCCACAAGTCCATGTTAGGAGGCAAAGAGTACAACCAGTATACTGGCTATCTCCTGAATTATAATGAGCAGAGTTACCCCAAGAACAGTCCCAACAAATAATGTCCTATTCTTGCCATTAAGATACTTGAAAAATAATCCAAAAAGGACTGGTACTTTTATTAGTTAATATTTTTAAGCCATTTTGGGAGATTATTTTCTTCTGAGATAATTAAAATTTTTATCTTTATGTGGGTAAATATCCACTGGTGGAATTCCTGGATCATACGATAATTCTATTTTTAATATTTTGAGGAACTTTCATACTGTTTTCCACAATGGCCGTACCAGTTTGCAGTCCCACCAACAGTGCACAAGTGTTCCTTCTTGTCTTCACATCCTTGCTAACACTTGTTTCTTATGTTTGATTTTAGCCATTTTGACAGGTTTGAGGTAATATCTCATTGTGGTTTTGATTTTCATTTCCTTGATGACTAGTGATGTTGAGCCCATTTTCATGTGCTTGTTGGCTGTCTATATGTCCTCTTCAGGAAAATATCTGTTCGTGTCCTCTGCCCATCTTTAATTTTTATTTTTTATATTAAGATTTTATTTTTTCCAGTGTAGTTAGCATATAGTGTTATATTAGTTTCTAGTGTACAATATAGCAGATTTCAACAATTCTATACATTGCCCAGTGCTCCTCATGATAAGTGTACTCTTAATCCCCTTCACATATTTCACCCACACTCCCACCCACCTCCTCTCTGGTGACAATTAGCGTTTTCCCTATAGTTAAGAGTCTGTTTCTTGGTTTTTCCTCTGTCTCTTTTTTTCTTTGTTCATTTGTTTTGTTTTTTAAATTCCACATATGAGTGAAATCTTTCTCTGACTAACTTATTTCACTTAACATTATGCCCTCTAGTTTCATCCATGTTGTTGCAAATGGGAAGATTTCATTCTTTTATATGACTGAATTATATATATATATATATATATATATATAATATATATATATATTATATATATATATACACACACACACACACACACACCACTTTATCTTTATCCATTCATCTATTAGTGGACACACTTAGGCTGCTTCCATAATTTGGTTATTGTTAATAATGCTGCAATAAACATCAGGGTGCCTGTATCCTTTCAAGTTAGTGTTTTTGTATTCCTTGGTAAATAGCCAGTAGTGCTCTTACATTATCATAGGGTATTTCTATTTTTAATTTTTTGAGGAACCTCCATACTGTCTTCCACAGTGACTGCACCAGTTGGATTTCCACCAGCAGTACATGAAGGTTTCTTTTTTCCACGGCCTTGCCAACAACTGTTATTTCTTGTGTTGTTGATTTTAGCCATTCTGACAGGTTTGAGGTGATAGCTCATTGTAGTTTCGATTTGCATTTCACTGATGATGAGCTGATGTTGAGCATCATTTCACATGTCCGTTGGTCATCTGTATGTCTTCTTTGAGAAGTGTCTGCTACTGGGTATTTACCCCAAAGATACAGATGTAGTGAAAAGAAGGGCCATATGTACCCAATGTTCACAGCAGCAGTGTCCACAATTGCCAAAATGTGGCAAGAGCCGAGATGCCCTTCAACAGATGAATGGATAAAGAAGATGTGGTCCATGTATACAACGGAATATTACTCAGCCATCAGAAAGGATGAATACCCAACTTTTGTATCAACATGGATGGGACTGGAGGAGATTATGCTGAGTAAAATAAGTCAAGCAGAGAAAGTCAATTATCATATGGTTTCACTTACTTATGGAACATAAGGAATAAAATGGAGGACTCTAGGAGAAGGAAAGGAAACATGAATTGGAGTAAATTGGAAGGGGAGATGAACCATGAGAGACTGTGGACTCTGAGAAACAAACTGAGAGTTATGGAGAGGAGGGCAGGGGATGGATGAGCGGGGGATGGATGGTGGGTATTAAGGAGGGCACATATTGCATGGAGCACTGGGTGTGGTGCATAAACAATGAATCTTGGATCACTAAAAAAAAAGAAGTATTCAAGTTTTCTGTTCAGTTTTTAATTAAATTATTTTTTTCTTTTGGTATTGAGTTGTATAAGTTCTTTATATATTTTGGATACTAACCCCTTATCAGATATGCCATTTGCAAATATCTTCTCCCATTTCGTGGGTTGTCTTTTTGTTTTGTTGATGGTTTCCTTTGCTGTGCAAAAGCCTTTTATTTTGGTGTGGTCCCAATAGTTTAATTTTGCTCTTGTTTCCCTTGCCATATTTAGGAGATACATCTAGAAAAATGTTCCTATGACTGATGTCAAAGAGATTAGCACCTGTAATTCTTCTAGGGATTTTATGGTTTCATGTCTCACATTTAGATATTTAGTCATTTTTAAATAAGTCAGCCAGAGAAGGACAGGTACTGTATGATTTCACTCATATGTGAAATATAAGAAACAAAACAGGCGAACAAAGAAAAAAAAAGACAAATATAAAAAACAGACTCTAAAATATAGAGAGCAAACTGGTGGTTGCCAGACGGGTGGTCGGTGAGTACACTTATTGTGATGAGCACTAAGTAATGTATAGAAATGTTGAATCACTATATTGTATACCTGAAACTAATATAATATTATATGTTAATTACACTGAAATTTAAAAAGTAAATAAATAAAAAATTTTAAAAGTAGAATATAAATCTTCTCTTAAAAAATTTGTCCTCGGGCGCCTGGGTGGCTCAGTGGGTTAAAGCCTCTGCCTTCGGCTCAGGTCATGATCCCAGAGTCCTGGGATCGAGG
>LNAC01001227.1:23367-281450 GCA_002007465.1 Ailurus styani | reverse complement strand
CGAGAGCCTGGGGCCTCAGTCCTCAGCGCGCCTCAGAGAAAAGCAGTCTCTCCCGTCTCCTGGTCTCCGGCCGCTCTCCGAGCTCACCCGGCCTGTGACCGAGTGTCTCTATCTCTGGCACGGCCCCGTTTAGAATCTCTGAACCCGGCAGATTCCTGCAGCTGCTCCCGCAGCGCTCCTCCTGGAGGAGGAAGGTGAGTCTCTCCGGGTCTGCCGCCCGTGGTGTCCCCGCTCACAGATCAGTGGCCCGGCTGCGCTTCAGATCACAGCCCAAGGTAACCCCGAGCTGAGAGACACCTCAGCTCATCACAGCCCAAGGTAACCCCGAGCTGAGAGACACCTCAGCTCAGCTCCGTCTCTCCCGCCGGCTTCTCTCTGATACCTGGGAGCTCGGTCGCGCTCAGATACCCCTGGTCTTTTTGTGTCCCCGTGGGTCCTGAGACCACACTGTCCCTGCAGGGGCTTCACCCCCCGCTTGGTCTCTGGGGCGACGTCCCTCAGTGGACCCGACTTCTAATGGTTCCAAGTCTGTGCTCCGCTGCTCTCTCCCTTGCTGGCAGCCGGCCCCTCCCCCCGGGGTCTATCTTCCCGTCGCCTCAGATTCACTTCTCCGCATGTCCTACCTTCCAGAAGGCGGTCAATTTTCTGTTCCTAGAATTTCAGAATAGTTTGATAGCTCTCTGGGTGAATTCCTGGGACCTGATGATAATCGGTCTCCTACTCCTCCGCCATCTTGCCACTCTCTCCTTATCTAAACATTTTAATTGTCTTTGTTGTAAAGTGATCCAATCTAAGGATTTGGAGGTACCCATAACATAATGCCAGGTTGAGTATATTTAGGAAATGATGTGTTTTGTTAAGATTTTTTGTTGTTGTTTTCATGTAATTTGTTGTTTGTAGTTGTAATGTAGAGGTTTTTTTCTAAATTGAAGTGAATTAAAAAGTTAAAATTGGACTACTCAGCAATAAAATTCAATAAGATAAAATTGCCATAAATTAAGGAGATGTATGATCCAGTGTTTAATTACTCCTTAAAAGATTTTATGTTGTCCTCTGGCAAGTTGGCTGATAACATGGGTGTGCAAGGGGTTAAGGTGAGCCTTTCTAGTTATCTAGTTAATTTTATCTTTTATAGGGAAGAATAGATTTTGAATATATAAATATAACATGTGTTTATTTATTTATTTTTAACATATGTGTTTACTGAATAATGCAAATAATTTTCTGACTTAAAACTTTTTTTTAAAGATTTTATTTATTTATTTGACAGAGAGAGACACAGCGGGAGAGGGAACACAAGCAGGGGGAGTGGGAGAGGGAGAAGCAGGCTTCCTGCCCAGCAGGGAGCCCAATGTGGTGCTCCATCCCAGGACCCTGGGATAAGGACCTGAGCCGAAGGCAGACGCTTAACGACTGAGCCACTCGGGTGCCCCTGCCTTATACTTTTCACAGAATTTCCTGCTTGATGATTTTATATTTTATCATCTTTATCTCTTGGCACTTGTGAAGTGGAGATGAAGTCAACCCAGTTGTGGACGGGCACAGTGGCAGAGCCTCCTGTGTGCTGAGGATGTTTTCCCAAAGCACCACTTACCATAACATCTCTGGACATGAATACAGATTTTTAATATTCATACATGTTCACTTGCTTCTTGTTACTTTTGGCCCACCTATCCTACCTTTTGAGATTTTGATAACTGACTCTGGTCACAGAAAGGTTAATATTTCCACTCCTCTTTATGCCATCTCCAAAATCTGACCAATATTTCCTACAGCCAAGTAAATGAGCTAATTTTAAGTTGTGTGTGTTTTCTAAGAAGATATTTGCATAAGGGGAAACACTGGAATGAAATAGGAAGTTCAGGATTGTCCTCCTCAGTTCTCTACTATTTCATTTCTTTTGGGCTTTGTCTACAAACGCCTTAGTAATAACATTTGTGATTACCTGAGTCTTCCTTTGTCTATACTTAGTCTAGGCTATAAAATTCAGTTCTTTCTCTCAGGGATTCTGAATTTGGGCTGAGAGACATAGGGACTGGTTTCAGGAATCAAACCTTGTTGATGGCAGGTCCCTAGGTTTAAGATCCACATATGTTTTTGTCTATGATTCCCCAAGCTACCTTGGTTCACACTTATGGAAGCCTGGTTGTTCATCTCCTTCTTGGATTTTGTGAAATGCATGAGCAGCCATCTTATACATTTATTTTTTCCTTAGCAGTTTTTAGTAGGCTTCTTTCTATTATTGGCAAATGAAAAAACAACATAAATAATAAACAGGGTATACAGACTATAAAAGCTAGGAAAGTGACAATCTGTGAAAGAATAGGATGGAATCTAATAATATGGTGGTTTGGGGGATCAGCTATAACCTTAAAATGAAAGTTATGTATGGCCTTGACTGTAAAAGAAATATAGATCTAAATGTCTAATATCTGTTTCCTACAGGTTTCATCTTCTGTACATAGACCCAGTCAGTAGCCTGGAAGTATGGATGCTGTCTATGCTGCTTGATGAAAGTTCTTTGGTTAATGTCTTTGACTACAGTTTGGCTTTAAGATTGTGTCCACAGCATTTGTGGGAAGAAAAGCAGAGTTTTAATGTTGGTTTAGACATACTCACTCATAACCATTTCTGGTTTACTCTGGCCTGTCTGACCTCTGAGAAACATATTGTCCCAGTTTAGGGCTCTTTACTTGCTGAACCAAAGAGGAAACTGTGGGTTCCCATTGAGTCATTGGATTGTTGCTGTATTTTCCATCCTGTTTGTCTATGTTGGTCTCCTCACCATTGTTGTTGGTGTTCATCTTTCCTTTCTCTGCCTCTTGCACAGACTACTTTTTTTTTTTTAGTGTAGTCCAGTCTTCTCTCCATACTAAATATGTTCTTATTTCTTGTTAGTCTTTAAAAAAAAATATGTCAGCTTGTATTTATTCTGTTAGTGGCTTTTTATCCGATAAAATGTCTTTTCTCAGAGGAAAGTTAACCTGGTGGTTAACCATATGGGCTGGAGTGCGATATTACCTAGATCTGAATTCCAATTCTAGCATTCTCTATGCAGGAGCTCAGGCAAATTTTTAACTTTTCGTAAGACTTGGATATGTTATTTATAAAGGGGGAAGTAATAGTACTTACAGAATTTTCTCAACTAACAGGCTTCGCAATAATGCACTGTGAAGTTTTGAATAGCGGATTGTTCTGGGTCCCTCACTCTGACAAGCCTCTCAGGCTTGTGTTCCATAGACTCCTCTCCATTTCTGAGCCTGGCTGCCACACGTTGGTTTGTTTATTTGGAATGGTTGTCTGACCAACATCGTAATGAATTTAGTAGCCTGATTTGATTTTCATATCACTTAAAAAAAAAAGATTTTATTTATTTATTTATTTATAGTGCAAGCAGTGGGAGGGGCAGAGGGAAAGGAAGAGAAAAATCCCAAGTAGACTCTCTGGTAAGCACAGAGCTGGATATGGGGCTCAATCTCAGGACCCTGAGATCATGATCTCAGCTGAAACCAAGAGTTGGACACAACTGACTGAGCCACACAGGTGCCCCTTCATATCACTTTTTAAAGGATGTTTGTCCTTTTTTGTTCTTATTTTTACTTCAAAGAAATATTTTTTATCATGTAGGTGTTTATTGCTATGATGCTTTTGTTGCGTCCCATGAGTTTCTGTATGTTGTATTTTTTTGTGTGTGTGTATTTCCATTTTCATTTGTTTCAAGGCATATTTTGATGTCTAGTTTGATTTCTTTTTTTAATTTCTTTGGTTTAAACGTTATGGTATGTGAAGTATCAATCAAATCATAGTCAAAATCAAATCATAATCAAATCATAATGATTTCTTTACATGAAATGGACTACATTCCCCAATGAAAAGACATAGAGTGACTCAATAAATAGTATGTGTGGATATAGGAGCATGTTGTTTAACCTCATATATTTGTGAATTTTTCAGGTTTTTTTCTTACAGTTGATTTCTAGATTTATACCACTGTGGTCAGAAAATATGCTTAATATGAGTTCAACCTACTTAAATATATTAAGACTTGTTTTGTAGCCTAACATGTGATCTTTCCCAGAGAATGTTCCATGTACACTTAGGAAGAATGTGTATCATGCTGCTCTTGGATGGAGTGTTCTGTACATGTTTGTTAGGTCCATGTGTCATTTAAGTCCAATGTTTCCTTATTGATTTTCTGAGTAATCAATCTGTTGTGAAAAGTGGGGCATTGAAGTCTCCTACTATTATTGTACTGCCTATTTCTCCCTCCAGGTCTGTTAATATTTGCCTTATATATTTAGATGATCTTATGTTGGTTGCATAAATATTTATAAATGTTATATCCTCTCGTTGGATTCACCCTTTTATCACTTTATTTTGACTTTTGTTGTCTCTTATTATAGTCTTTGTCTTAGATTCTGTTTTGCGCAAGTATAGCTACAACCTGCTTTCTTCCCATTTCCATTTGCATGAAATATCTTTTTCCATCTCTTTACTTTCAGACTGTGGGTGTCTTTAAAGCTGGAGTCTCTTAGAGGAAGCATGTAATTTTGTTTTTGTTTTACCCATTTAGCCACTCTTTATCTTTTGGTTGGATAATTTAGTCTATTCCATTTAAAGTGGTTATTATTATTATAAGACAGCTTTATTGTGGTATACTTTATATACCATGTTTTAAGTATATAATTCAATGATTTTAGTAAATTTATGGAGTTGTAAAACCACCTCCACAATATAGATATAGAACTTTTTCATCACTCCAAAAATATTCCTTGTATCTATTTACAGTCACTCCCCATTCCCACTCCTGGTCCCAGGCAACCACTGATTTCCTCACTACCTCTATGCATTTGCCTTTTGTGACTATTTCATTTTAAAAAATTAGCAACCTGTGTTCTTTTGTGTCTGACTTCTTTCTCTTAGCATAATGTTTCTGAGGTTCGTTGATGTTATTGTATATGTCAGTATTTTATACCTTTTTATTCATAAATATTTCATTTATAAATTCGGGACATTTTACTTGTTCATGAGTTGGTAGACATTCAGATGTAGAGTAAATTTTTCTTCTCTAGTGCCTTCTTGAGACAGTTTACATACCATTTAATTCAGTCATTTAAAATACACAGATCAATGTCTTTTTTGCATATTCACAAATTTATGTAACTTTCATCACAATCAATTTTAGAACATATCGTTACCCCCCCAAAAAACACCTCACACCACTTAATCATTACTCTAAAATCTGTACCACCACCCCTTGCTCTAGGCAACCACTAATCTACTTTCTGTGTTTATGAATTTGCCTATTCTGGACACTTCATATAAATGGAATCACACAATATGTGGTCTTTCGTTATTGATTCCTTTAACTTAGCATAATTTTTTTTTATTATGTTATGTTAGTCATGATACAGTACATCATTAGTTTTTGGTGTCGGGTTCCATGATTCATTATTTGTGTGTAACACCCAGTGCTCCATGCAATACGTGCCCTCCTTAATAGCCATCACTGAGCTAACCCATCCTCCCACCCTTCTCCCCTCTAAAACCCTCAGTTTCTTTCCCAGACTCCACAGTCTCTCATGGATTATCTCCTCCTCTGATTCCACCCACCCTTCATTTTTCCCTTCCTTCTGCTAATGTCCTCCATGCCATTCCTTATGTTCCACAAATAAGTGAAACCATATGATACTTGACTTTCTCTTCTTGACTTATTTCACTTAGCATAATCTCTTCCAGTTCCATCCATGTCGATGCAAAAGTTGGGTATTCATCCTTTCTGATGGCTGAGTAATATTCCATTGTATATATGGACCACATCTGCTTTATCCATTCATCTGTTGACGGGCCTCTTGGCTCTTTCCACAGTTTAGCTATTGTGGACATTGCTACTATGAACATTGGAGTGCATGTGGCCCTTCTTTTCACTACATCTGTATGTTTGAGGTAAATACCCAGTAGTGCAATTGCTGGGTCATAGGGTAGCTCTATTTTTAATTTTTTGAGGAACCTCCACACTGTTTTCCAAAGTGGCTGTACCATCTTGCATTCCCACAAACAGTATGAGGGTTCCCTTTCTCCACAGCCTCTCCAACATTTGTTGTTTCTTGCCTTGTCAATTTTTGTCATTCTAGTTGATGTAAGGTGGTATCTCAATGTGGTTTTGATTTGAATTTCCCTGATGGCTAATGATGATGAACATTTTTTCCTGTGTCTGTTAGCTGTTTGTCTTCTTTGGAGAAGTGTCTGTTCATGTCTTCTGCCCATTTCTTGACTTGATTATTTGTTTTTTGGATGTTGAGTTTGAGGAGTCTTTATAGATCTTGGATATCAGCCCTTTATCTGTAGTGTCATTTGCAAATATCTTCTCCCATTCCCTGGGTTGTCTCTTTCTTTTGTTGACTGTTTCCTTTGCTGTGCGGAAGCTTTTTATCTTGACGAAGTCCCAAAAGTTCATTTGCACTTTTGTTTCCCTTGCCTTCGGATACGTGTTTTGAAATAAGTCGCTGTGGCCGATGTGGAAGAGGTTACTACCTATGTTCTCTAGGATTTTGATGGATTCCTGTCTCACATTGAGATCTTTCATCCATTTAGTTTATCTTTGTGTATGGTGTAAGGGAATGGTTGAGTTTCATTCTTCTGTATATAGCTTTCCAATTTTCCCAGCACCATTTGTTGAACAGACTGTCTTTTTCCCATTGGATATTTTTTCCTGCTTTGTTGAAGATTACTTGACCATAGAGTTGAGGTTCCATATCTGGGCTCTATATTCTGTTCCATTGATCTATGTGTCTGTTTTTGTGCCAGTACCATGCTGTCTTCGTGATCACAGTTTTGTAATATAGCTTGAAATCAGGCAACATGATGCCCCCCAGCTTTGTTTTTCTTTTTCAACATTTCCTTGGCGATTTGGGGTCTTTTCTGGTTCCATACAAATTTTAGGATTGTTTGTTCCAGCACTTTGAAAAATGCCATTGGTGTTTTGATTGGGATGGCGTTGAATGTATAGATTGCTCTGGGCAGCAGAGACATTTTAACAATGTTTATTCTTCTGATCCATGAACATGGACTGTTTTTCCATCTTTTTGAGTCTTCAGTTTCTTTCATGAGTGTTCTGTGGTTCCTAGAGTATAGATCCTTCACCTCTTTGGTTAGGTTTATTCCAAGGTATTTTATGGTTTTTGGTGCTATTGTTAATGGAATTGATTCCCTAATTTCTCCTTCTACAGTTACATTGTTAGTGTATAGGAAAGCAACTGATTTCTGTGCATTGATTTTGTATCCTGCCACATTACTGAATTGCTATATGAGTTCTAGTAACTTAGGGGTGGGGTCTTTGGGTTTTCCACATAAATTATCATGTCATCTGTGAAGAGAGAGAGTTTGACTTCTTCTTTGCCAATTTGAATGACTTTTATTTCTTTTTGTTGTCTGATTGCTGTTGCTAGGACTTCTAGTACTATGTTGAACAGTAGTGGTGAGAGTGGGTATCCTTGTCGTGTTCCTGATCTTAAGGGAAAGGCTCTCAGCTTTTTCCCATTGAGAATGCTATTCACTGTGGGCTTTTCATAGATGGTTTTTATGAACTTGAGGAATGTTCACTCTATCCTTCTATCCTTACACTCTGAAGAGTTTTAATCAGGAAAGGATGCTCTATTTTGTCAAATGCTTTTTCTGCATCAATTGAGAGAACCATATGGTTCTTTTTCTCCTCTTATTAAAGTGTTCTGTCACACTGATTAATTTGTGAATGTTGAACCACCCTTGCATCCCAAGGATAAATCCTACCTAGTCATGATGGATAATCCTCTTAATGTATTGTTGGATCCTATTAGCTGGGATCTCATTGAGAATTTTGACATCCATATTCATCAGGGAAATTGGTCTGAAATTCTCCTTTTTGATGGGGTCTTTGCCTGGTTTTGGGATCAAGGTAATTCTGGTTTCATAGAATGAGTCTGGACGTTTTTCTTCTGTTTTCTTTCTATTTTTTGAAACAGACTCAGGAGACTAGGTATTATTTCTTCTTTGAATGTTTGGTAGGATTACCCAGGGAATCCATCAGGTCCTGGACTCTTGTTTTTTGGGAGGTTTTTGATCACTGCTTTAATCTCTTACTGGTTATTGGTCTATTCAGAGCTTGTTTGGAGGTTCTAGCAGGGGAGCGCAGCTACTCGTATACCCTTGACCGAAGAACGGTCCTCTCCTCTATCGGGGAAGGTCGTCCTCTTCGACCTAGCGCGCAGCTTCGGGAGGGACGGACATGGAGCAGTGAGGGAGGAAGGGGACACCCGCCTAGCCAGCCAGATCAGCCGAATCAACCCTGGCGATCAATGGGGTGACAGATGTCGCAGCCAGATCGCCCTCACATCCGGTTATTGGTCTATTCAGGTTGTCTCCCTGTTTCAGTCTTGGAAGTTTATAGGTTTCCAGGAATGCATCTGTTTCTTCCAGGTTGTTTAATTTATTAGAATATAGTTGTTGATAATAATTTCTGATAATTGTTTCTATTTCGTTGGTCTTAGTCATGATCTCTCCCCTTTCATTCATAATTTTATTAATTTGGGTCCTTTCTCTTTTCTTTTGGATAAGTCTGGCCAGTTTATCAATCTTACTAATTGTTTCAAAGAACCAGCTTCTGGTATCATTGATCTGCTCTACTGTATTTCTGGTTTCTAATTCATTGATCTCTGCTCTAATATTAATTATTTCTCTTCTTATGCATGGCTTACACTTCATTTGTTGTTTTTTCTCCAGTTCTTTAAGGTGTAAAGCTAGTTGATGAATTCAGGATTTTTCTATTTTTTTGAGTAAGGCTTGGATGAATATGTATTTTCCCCTAGGACCACCTTTGCAGTATCCCATAGGTTTTGGACTGATGTGTTTCATTCTCATTGCTTTCTATGAATTGTTTAAGTTCTTTGATTTCCTGGTTGACCCAAGCATTCTTAAGCAGGATGGTCTTTAACTTCCAAGTGTTTGAATTTCTTCCAAATTTTTTCTTGAGATTGAGTTCCAGTTTCAAAGCATTGTGATCTGAGAATATGTAGGGAAGAATCTCAGTCTTTTGGTATCAGTTGAGACCTGATTTGTGACCCAGTATTTGGTATATGCTAGAGAAAGTTCCATGTGCACTTGAGAAGAATGAGTATTCTGCTGTTTTAGAGTGGAATGTTCTGTATATATCTATGAGGTCCAGTGTGTCATTCAGAGCTCTTGTTTTTTTGTTGATTTTCTGCCTAGATGATCTATCACTGAGAGTGGAGTGTTGAGGTCTCCTACTATTAATGTATTATTATCAATACATCTCTTTATTTTGGTTAACAGTTGGCATATGCAGTTGGCTGCTCCCATGTTGGGGGCATAGATATTTGCAATTGTTAGATCCTGTTGTTGGATAGACCCTTTAAGAATGATATAGTGTCCTTCTGTATTTCTAACTACAGTCTTTAGCTTAACATCTAATTTGTCTGATATGAGAATTGCTACCCCAGCTTTCTTTTGAGGTCCATTGGCATGAAAGATGGTTCTCCATCCCTTCACTTTCGGTCTGGATGTATCTTTAGGATCAGAATGAGTCTCTTTTAGACAGCATATGGATGAGTCCTGTCTTTTTATGCAATCTGCAACCCTGTGCCATTTCATGGGAGCATTTAGGCCATTCACATTGAGAGTGATTATTGAAAGATATGATTTTATTGTCATCAAGTTGCCTGTGAAGTCCTTGTTTCTATAGATTGTCTTTGTAAATTTCTGTTCTATATCACTCTTGGGGTCTTTCTCCTTTTATAGAACCCCTCTTAATATTTCTTACAGGGCCAGCTTAGTGGTCATTTATTCTTTTCAGTTTCTGCCTGTCCTGGAAGCTCTTATTTCTCCATCCGTTCTGAATGACAGCCTTGCTGGATAAAGTATTCTTGGCTGCATGTTCTTCTCATTTAGTACCCTGAATATGTCTTGCCAGCCCTTTCTGGCTTGCCAGGTCTCTGTGGACAGGTCTGACGCTATTTTGATGTTCTTCCCTCTCTATATAAGGAATCTCGTCCCCCTAACTGCTCTTAAGATGGTTTCCTTGGTTCTAAGATTTGTGAGTTTTACTATTACATGCTGAGGCATTGGTCTGTTCTTCTTGATCTTGGGAGGGATCCTCTCTGACTCTATGACGCAAATGCTTGTTTAATTCCCCAGATTGGGGAAGTTCTCAGCTATAATGTGCTCAAAAACATCTTTTAGTTCTCTCTCCAACCACTCAGGGATCCCAATAATTCTGACATTGGAATGTTTCATGGCATCATTTATTTCTCTAATTCTGTTTTCATAGATTTTAAGGTGTTTGTTCAGGCCTCCTCCTGTTCCTTCCTTTCTATCAGTTTGTCTTCTAGATCACTAATTCATTCTTCTGCCTCATTTACCCTAGCTGTTAGAGTATCTAGTTTACATAGCATCTCCTTTATAGCATTTTTAACTTTGGCCTGATTAGCTCTCATTTCTGCCCTTAGAAAATCTATGTTGTCATTAATGGTTTTCTCCAGCATAGCTATTGTCTTCATAATTGTTACCCTGAAGTCTATTTCTGACATCTCGCTTAGATCCAAATCTATTAGGTCTGTGGGAAAGGCCATTGTCTCTGGTTATTTCGTTTGTTGGGAGTTCCTCCTCCTAGTCATTCTGTTAAATTGTGGTTGAGGGGATGTGTAGTCAAAAATATCAACCACAATCCAGGCAGGGTGCACCCTGGGAAACTTTGGAGCAATTGGAAGCCACCACTAAAAACAGCAACAACAACAACAACAACAAAAACAAACCTAGCCAAAATGAAACCCAAGAATAAAATTTATAAAGTACAAAAACAAAAACATACAAACAAAAAAAACAAACACACCGAAGGGGGTGGGGGTGAAGGGAAGGGACCTATAATCCCTCCATGTGGGCGAGGTAGGGTGTTTCAGTTCTTCCTGGGTATATTTTGTTCTCTTTGTTAGAGACTACTACTTCCCAGAGATACAGGGAAATTAAAACTGGTTTATATATAAAGGTAGTATTGAATAGGGAGAAAAGGTCTACATTGAAGCTTATATCTATATCTATCTATCTATCAATCATCTATCATCTATCTATATATGTATATAAAGAAAAAGATTATAAAAAAGTGTGTGTGTGAAAAAGTTCAAGTTAAAAAGTTACCATGGAATATGTTGTATTAAACATCTAGTTGAAATGATAAGTAGGTAAAAAAAAAAAAAAGAAGAAGAAGAAAAACCATGAGAAAGAATTAAAAAAAAAAAAACAAAACTAAGAAAAGTTGTATCTAAGACATAGGCTATGCGGCAACACCAGGGGCTTACTATACTATTTCCCGCTGGTGTTGGTGTTTTACAGTTTTATGGGGATCCTGTGGTTGTTGTCCTCTTGTTCTTCCAGGTGGTCTTCTGGGGGAAAGACCTGCTGTGTTGTTTTTCAGTCAATCCTGCTTGGGCATAGTTGCCCTGCCACCTCTGGCTCCGTGGAAACTTGTTTTTTTGGTTTTTGTTTTCTGGCGGCTTTTGTTCTGTGGTGGCTTTTCATGCCTTTTCAGAGGGTCAGAGCAAAGTAAACTGTCCACACCTCCATCTCTGCCCCAGAGGAGAGACCGCCACAGTCCTCAATGGAGAACAGTCCATTGAGGAGAGTCCCCATCAATCCTCTCAGCGGTGGACCCCAGCCCCCTACTTGCCTCTGCCTCCAGTGCCTCCAAAGTCACAAGTGATCCCGGTCTGGACAGGCCCGGGCTGGTGGCGGTGGTGGCCGGGCCCCCCAGATCTGGGAGCTCAGGTCTGCACCTGCAGCTGCCTAATCCCAGTGTTTGCCCCTTAAGCCCCTGTGTTCTGTTCGAGCGTGTCATCAGTCTCTTCCCGTCCTGCCTCCACTGCTCTGTAAGCTATCCCTGGTCCCCAGACACAGGATACTTTTGTGCTGGTGTATTACTTTCCAGTGACTGGCTTCTGGTGGTCCCCTCCCCCTTCTGTTTATCCTGCAACATCTGTCCATGCAATCCCAACTCCATCCTTCATACCTCTGGACTGATGATCCTCTGCCCCCTCAGAGATCCAGAGGTATAATCTTACCTCTCAGGCTGATTTTGTGGGTGTTCAGAGTGGCTTGGTAGGTTTCTAGCTAAATTCAGGGAACCAGTTGAAATGGAGACCCCACTCCACCATCTTGCCAAGGACCAGCATAATGTTTTTGAGATTCATCCATATGGTAGCATATAGCACTATTTCATTCCTTCTTATTGCCAAATAGTATTCTGTTGTATGAATACATTTCCCCCTCAGTTTTATTGAGATATAGTTGACATATAATATTATATAACTTTAAGGTATACAATGTATTTATTGGATGCATTTATAAATAGCAAAATGATTACTACTGTGGTATTAGCTGCCACCTCCATCATGTCACCTATTTTCCTTTTGTGTGGCAAAAAAACGTTTAAAATCTATTTTTTAGTAACATTCAAGTATATATGATATTATTAGTGATAATCACCGTGCTGTATATTATACTGTTATATATTAGACTGTTATACTGTTATATGTTACAACTGGAAGTTTGTACCATTTGACCTATATCTCCTCATTTCCCCTACTCACCAACCCTTAGTAGCCACCTCTCTACTCCTCTGTTCCTTAATTTGTCATTTTTTGATTCCACACGTAAGGATATCATACAGTATTCATCTTTCTCTACCTGACTTATTTTCCTTAGCCTAAGGCCCTCAATGTCCATCCAAATGGTTTCAAATGGCAGGATGTACTTCTTTCTCATGTTTGAATAATATTCCATTGTATATTTATACTATATCTTCCTTATCCATTATCTGTTGATGGACAATTAGGTTGTTTCTGTATCTTGGCTATTGTGAATAATGCTGCAATGAATATAGTAGTGCAGATATCCCTACAATATTCTAACATATATGAAACCAGAAGTGGTATTACTGGATCATATTGTAGGTCTATTTATAATTTTTTGAGGAACCTCCACGCTTTTCCGTAGGGGCTGTACAAATTTGCATTCTTACCAACAGTGTACTAGGGTTCCCTTTTCTTCATATCCTTGTCAACAGTTGTTATCTCTTGTCTTCTTGATATAACCTTAATTTTAACAGGTGTGAGATGATAGCTCATTGTGCTTTTTTCCCCCACTGTGCTTTTGATTTGCATTTCCTTGATAACCTTTTCATGTGCTTCTTGGCTCTCTGTATGTCTTTGGAGATTATTCAGTTCCTCTGCCTGTTTTTAATTTGGTTGTTAGGGGTTTTTTGCTATTGAGTTGTATTAATTCTTTATATATTTTAGATATTAATTCCTTATCAGATATGTGTTTTGTAAATGTTTTCTTAGAAAGCAGAAAGCTCTTATTTATTTATATTTTTAAAAAAGATTTTATTTATTTTGACAGAGAGAGAGAACACAAGCAGGGGGAGTGGCAGGCAGAGGGAGAGGGAGAAGCAGGCTTCCTACAGGGAGCCGGATGCAGGACTCATCCCAGGACCTTGGGATTATGACCTGAGCTGAAGGCAGTTGCTTAACTAACTGAGCCACTCTGGTGCCTGACTAGAAATCTTTTAAACTTGATGTAGTCCCACTTATTTATCTTTGCTTTTGCTGCTTGTGCTTTTGCTCTCATACCCAGGAAATCATTGCTGACACCAGTGTCGAGTTTTATCACTATGTTTTTTCCTAGGAGTTTTATAGTTTCAGGTGTCCTTTAAAGTCTTTAATCTATTTTGAGTTTATTTTTATTAATGGTGTAAGATAAGGTTAAGAATCACATTCTTCCACTTGTCGTTATCCACTTTTCCCAACACCATTTTGAAGAGACTGTTCTATCTCCATTGAGTATTCTTGGTTCCCTTGTCAAATATTTGTTGACCATATATGCAGGAGTTTCTGGGCTTCCAATTCTGCTCCATTGATCTATGCATTTATTTTTATGCAGTACCACACTGTTTTCATTACTATAGCTTTGTAGTATAATTTGAAATCAGGAAGTGTTATTTTCCATTTTTTTCTCTTTTTTTCTTTTTTAGTTTTTTTCTTTTTTCTCAGGGTTGCTTTGGCTATTTAGAGTCTTTTGTTGTGCCATACAAATTTTACTATTTTTTAAAAAAAATTTTGTGAAAAATGTCATTGGGATTTTTATAAAGATTGCATTGAATCTATAGATGGTTTTGGGTAGTATAGACATTTTATTTTATTTTATTTTATTTTTTAAGGATTTTATTTATTTATTTGACAGAGAGAGATTACAAGTAGGCAGAGAGGCAGCCAGAGGGAGAGGAGGAAGCAGGCTCCCTGCTGAGCAGAGAGCCCGATGCGGGCCTCGATCCCAGGATGCTGAGATCATGACCTGAGCCGAAGGCAGAGGCTTGAACCCACTGAGCCACCCAGGCGCCCTAGTATAGACATTTTAACAGTATTATGCTCCTGATCCATGAATACAGGGTATCTTTCCATTTGTTTGTGCCCTCATTTTTTTTTTAAAGTCAAGTTCTTGTAGTTTTCAGTGCAGTTATTTTACCCCCTTGGTTAGATTTATTCCTAATCATTTTAGTGTTTTTGATGCTGTTGTGAATGGATTTGTTTTATTTCTTTTTCAGATGTTTTGTTGGTGGTCTATAGAAACAAAATGATTTTCTGTATGATAATTATATCCTGCAACTTTATTGAATATGTTGATTAGTTCTAGAAGTTTCTTGATGGAGTTCTTAGGATTTTTTGTATATGGGCTCATATATGCAAACGGAAGTAATTTTACTTCTTCCTTTTCTGTTTGGATGCCTTTCATTTCTTTTTCTTCCTTGATTGCTATGGCTGAGATTTCTAGTGCTATGCCAAATAGAAGTGGTCAGAGTGGGCACCTCTGTCTAGTTCTGATCTTAGAGAAAGAACTTTCACCTATTCACCATTGAGTATGTTAGCTGTGGTTTTGTGATATATGGCCTTTATTGTGTTGAGGTATGTTCCTTCTATACTTATTTTTTGAGTATTTTTTTATCATAAAGCGATGTTATACTTTATCAGATGCCTTTTCTGTATCTATTGAGATGATCATGTGATTTTATCTTATATCCTATTAATATGGAATGTTACATTTATCGATTTACATATGTTGAACCATCCTTATATCCCAGGTATTATTCCCAGTTAATCATGATGAATGATTTTTTTTAATGTGATCTTGTATTTGGTTTGCTATATTTTGTTGAGTATTTTTGTATCTATATGTATCAAGGATAATGGTCTATAATTTTCTTTTCTTGCAGTATCCTTTTCTGGCTATGGTATCAGAGTAATGCTATCCTCATAAAATGAGTTTGGGAGTATTTCCTCCTTTTTAGTTTTTTGGAAAAGTTTCAGGATTGCCATTAATTCTTTAAATGTTTGGAAGAATTCACCAGTGGAACCATCTGGTCCTTGGCTTTTCTTTATTCAGAGATTTTTGATTACTGATTCAATCTCTTTACTTGAAATTGGTCTGTTCAGACTTTCTATTTCTTCATGTTTTTTTAAAAGATTTTATTTATTTGAGAGAGAGAGAGAGAGAATGAGTGGGGGGGGGTGGAGGGAGAGGGGGAAGCAGGCTCCCTGCCAAGCAGCCCCATACAGGCCTCAATCCCAGGATCATGGGATCATGACCTGAGCCAAAGGCAGATGCCCAACCGACTGAGTCATTCAGGTGCCCCCATTTCTTCATGTTTCAGACTTCATGTTTAGGAATTTATTTCTTCCAGGTTTTCCAGCTTGTTGGTATTTAATTTATCATAGTAGTCTCTCATGATCCTTTGTATTTCTGTGGTATCAGCTATAGTGTCTCCTCTTTAATTTCTGGTTTCATTTATTTGAGTGCTTTCTGCATTTCTCTGTTACTCTAGCTAAAAATGTGTTGGTTTTTAAAAAAGATTTTATTTTTTTACTTGACAGAGGGAGAGAGACAGTGAGGGAGGAAACACTAGCAGGAGGAGTGGGAAAGGAAGAGGCAGGCTTCCTGCAGAGTGGGGAGCCCCACATGGGGCTTGATCCTAGGACCCTAGGATCATGACCTGAGCCAAAGGCAGATGCTTAATGACTGAGCCACCCAGGCACCCCATCGATTTTTTTTTAATCTTCTAAAAATGTCAGCTCTCAGTTTCAATGATCTTTTATATTTTTGGTCATGGAGCCAATGTGGGGCTCAAACTCGTGATCCTGAGATCAAGACCTGAGCTAACTGGGGAGCCTGGGTGGCTCAGTGGGTTAATGCCTCTGCCTTCGGCTCAGGTCATGATTTCAGGGTCCTGGGATCGAGCCCCACATCGGGCTCCNCCCCACATCGGGCCCCCTGCTCAGCATGGAGCCTGCTCCCCCCCCCCCCCCCCGCTCTCTGCCCGCCTCTCTGCGTACTTGTAATCTCTCTCTCTGTCAAATCAATCAGTCAATCAATCTAAAAAAAGACCTGAGCTGAGATCAAGAGTCAGGCTTAACCAAATGAGTCCCCCAGGTGCTCCTGCTCAGTCTTTATTTCATGTATTTGTCTGGTCTTTGTTAATTCCTTTCTGCTAATTTGGGCTTGGTTTGTTATTTTACTATTTCCTTGAGGTGTAAAGTGAGGTCTTTGAGCTATTTTTTGTTTCTTGAGGTAGTCTGGAATCACTATAAACTTCCCTCCTAGAACTGCCTTTAGGGGCACCTGGTCGGTTGAGTGTCTACTTTTGGCTCAGGTCATGATCCCAAGATCCAGGGATTGAGCCCCTCACCTGGCTCCCTGCTCACTGGGGATTCTGCTTCTCCCTCTGCTACTCCCCCTGCTTGCACTCTCTCTGTCACTCTCTCTCAAATAAATAAATAGAATCTTAAAAAAAAAAAAAAACTGCCTTTGCAGTCTCCCATAAGTTTTGAAACGTTGTGCTTTCATTTTCATTTGTTTAAAGATTTTTTTTCTTTTCCTTTTTTCTTTTTTTAGAGAGAGAACAAGAAAGCACATGCACACACGTGTGCATGCAACTTGTTGGGTAGATGGGCAGAGGAAAAGGAAGAGAAAGAATCTTAAGAAGGTTCCTCCCAGCTTGGACCTGACACCAGGTTCGATCTCACAAGCCTGAGATCATGACTGAGCTGAAATCAAGATTCACTTAACCAACTGAACCACCTAGGTGCCCCTCCCTTTTGATTTCTTTGTTGACCCATTCAGGAGAATGTTGTTTCATCTCCACATATTTATGTTTTTTTCCAGCTTTCCTCTTGTTATTGATTTCTAGTTTCACTGTGTTTGGAAAAGATAATTGGTATAATTTCAATCTTCTTAAATTTGCTTAACTTGTTTTGTGACTATAATGTGATTTATCCTGAAAAATATTTGCACTTTGTATGTATATTCTACTGCTGTTGGATGGAATGTTTTGGATATGTCTGTTGGGTTCATTTAGTCTAAAGTTTGTTTCTAGTCCATTGTTTCCTTATTGATGTTCTGTCTCAATGATCTATTTGTTGTTGAAAGTGAGAAATTGAGCTCCTCTATTATTATTGGATTATTTTCTGTTTCTCTCTTTAGGTCTATTTCTTTTTTCTTTTTTTTTTTTTTAAGATTTTATTTATTCATTTGACACACAGAGAGAGATTACAAGTAGGCAGAGAGGCAGGCAGAGAGAGGAGAGAGGAGGAAGCAGGCTCCCTGCTGAGCAGAGAGCCCGATGCGGGCCTCGATCCCAGGACCCTGGGATCATGACCTGAGGCGAAGGCAGCGGCTTTAACCCACTGAGCCACCCAGGCGCCCTGTTTATTTTTTCTTGAAATATTATAGATGCTCTGATGTTGTATGCATATATATTTGTTTGTTTTATTTTCTTGATGTAGGGACCTTTTACCATTACATAATAACTATCTTTGTCTCTTGTTACCATTTTGGGCTTAAAGTTTATATTGTCTTATTTTAGAATAGTTATTTTTGTTTGTTTTTGCTTGCATAAAGTATCTTTTGCTATCCCTTCACTTTGAATCTCTGTATATGTTTAGAGCTGAAGTGAGTCTCTTATAGTCAGTGTGTAGTTGGGTCTTGTTTTTTTAACCATCCAGCCATTCTTTGCCTTTGATTAGAGAATTCAATCCATTAACAATTAAGGTAATTATTGATAGGCAAGAACTTGCTAATGCCATCTTATTATTTTCTGGTGTTTCATCATTCCACTCCCCTCCCCCTTTCTTTATGCCTTCCTTTGCAATCAATGATTTTCTGTAGTGGTATACTTTGTTTCCTTTATCTTAGTCTTTCTCTTTATCTATTTTAGATTTTTACTTTGTGATTCCCATGAGTTTTACATAAAACATCTTGTAGATATAACAGTCTATTTTATGCTGATAACAATTTAACTTTGTGGGGCACCTGGGTGGCTCAGTGGGTTAAATCTCTGCCTTCAGCTCAGATCATGATCTCAGAGTCCTGGGATCAAGCCCTGCATTGGGCTCTCTGCTCAGCAGGGAGCCTGCTTCCCCCTCTCCCTCTGCCTGCCTCTCTGCCTACTTGTAACCTCTCTCTCTGTGTCAAATAAATAAATAAAATCTTTAAAAAAAAATTTAACTTTGCTTGCATGCCCAAACCCCATCTTTTACTCTCCCTCTTTATACATTTTTGATGTCAACATTTACGTTTTTATTGTGTCTCCATCCATTAACAAGTTGCTGAAACTATAAATATTTTTAAAAATATATATTTATTTATTTATTTTAGAGAGAGAGAGCATGTGGAGGCAGAGGGAGAGAGAGAATCTCAAGCAGACTCCCTGCTGTGCATGGAGCCCAGTGTGGGGCTCAGTCCCACAACCCTGAGATCATGACCCGAGCTAGAATCAAGAGTCAGACACTCTACCACCCCTGTCTTTTTGTGATCTTAACTATATCTTGGACATATCTTTTCACTTGGCTCAGAAAACTTTCTAGAGCAGAGTTTCTCTAATGTGTTTGAAATCATGTTTGTTTTCTGGGAACACAGAATATGCCTGGTGTGGTTTATTTTTTCCTGTTCTAGGTGGGATTTATATATCCTCTAAGACTCCTAGATCCTTTTAATAAAGAACACATATTATTGTAGACAAAGATGTAGTTTCTAGGGTCGCTTTGAGAGTTTGTGGTTAAGTAATATTGTTGCTGTGGAAATACTTTGGTTGTGACAGTGTTGAAAAATATATGTGTTGTCAAATTTATAATTTTGCTTCCTCCCACTCCAATTTAACATAGCAAAGTAGTATTTCATTCAAGGTAACTAAATATATTTGTGTGTGTATATGTGTTTGTGTGTGTGTGTGTGTGTGTGTGTGTGTGTGTGTGTGTGTGTGTGTACTTATTATTGTAGCTTAAGGAAAGAGGCAGGTGAAGGGCCATATTTTGGAAGCTAGAATTTAAGAAGGATCTCTAAACTGCTAGATCCTTGTTTATGTGATCTCAGGCTGCTGTAACAAAATACCATAGATTGGTGGCTTAAGCAACAGGGATTTATATCTCACAGTTCTAGAGGCTGGAGCATTTGAGATCACAATGCCAGCATGGGTGTGGGACACAAACATTCAGTCCATGATGGCACTGTAAGAGAAGACAGGGAACCTGATGATGTCTTTACCACAGAATGTTACATTTCCTTTTCCTTTGGCTTAATAAGCATATTTTCTCTTATCTAGGAAGATTTGGGGATTTAATCAACAGCTTCACCATCCCTTTCTCAACCCCAAAACAAAAGTTACTGTGTCTTTACATACAGTATACATGCATTGTGTACATTAAAAGCTTTAGTTCAGGGGCGCCTGGCTCAGTCGTCTGCCTTTGGCTGAGGTCATGATGCCAGGGTCCTGGGACTGAGCCTCATTTTGGGGTCTGTGCTTAGTGGGGAGCTGGCTTCTCCCTCTCACTCACCCTCTGTGCTCTCTCAAATAAATTAATAAAATCTTAAAAAAAAAAAGCTTTAGCTCTTTGCTTATATTGTCTTTTGTCATCTTGCACACAACTTACTCAGCTCACAGAATTTTTTTTTAAAAGATTTTATTTATTTATTTCACGGGGGAGAGAGATCACAAGGAGTCAGAGAGGCAGGCAGAGAGAGAGGGGGAAGCAGGCTCCCTGTTGAGCAGAGAGCCCGATGCGGGCCTCCATCCTAGGACCCTGAGATCATGACCTGAGCCAAAAGCAGAGGCTTTAAACCCACTGAGCCACCCAGGCGCCCGCTCACAGAAATTTTTAAGGCAGAATTTACCTCAAGCATGTAACATGTAACTTGAAAATATAACATCCCCCCTCCAAAAAAAAGAAGGAAGAAAAAGAAAGATGAAGGATTGTGTATTAAATTTTTATTAGACATAATGATTATTCCTTTAGGGCATTGGTGAACTTTTTGTTTGAATGAATGAAAACAAATTGAGAAATTTCACATGACACACTAATCTAGTGATCTCAACATACTTAATGGAAATTTCTACTGGCTGTTTTTGGGTGTTGCTTTCCCAATTTCCTTTTGTCTTTGCTCTGTCTCTCAGAGTGAATCAAAGGAAACCTATCTTTGAAAAGACTTCTTCTTTTGACTTGCCTTGTATATAGGGAACTTTCTGATCTTACCAGAATAAGTAAGATTAATATTCAATCTCAAGTATTTCTGAGGGTATACTCCTTACCCACAGAAATACACACTTGGGGCAGAAACAGAAGAGGCTTCTCATTCTCCCATCTACTGGACAGCAAGAGAATTAACCTACAATGGGGCAAGAAGAACCTCAAAATAAACGTGAGTACATTCTCTCCTCTCAGTTTTAAAGAGATAAATGTAACTATGACTAAGATTTAAAAAATATGAATTAATGGTAGTTATAGTTCTGAAGATTAAAGATAATGATGAGGAGGAGTTAAAGGAAATGACAATGACTTTGGTGAAGAGAAAGGTCATAGATAAACTCAAATATGTTGGGTAAGAGAAACTTCTTTGTGAAACATAAATTGGGCCAAGACAAGAGATAAATTACACGAAAGAAAAATAAGGTGGAAAGAAAGAGAGTAATTTGGGAAGATTCTTTTAAAGGTAAGAGGAGGGAGGAAGATAGACAAAACACACTGACTAAGGTTCACAGTTTGCCTGAGGCTGTGACTTTTTTTTTTTGCCTGTGACTTTATCCCATTTTATGCTGTACTTAAGGGTACAAATACAATGTATTTGTATTACAAGAATATTAAACAATATTTTTGAGAAATAGAACAAATGTAGAAATGTATAATTTTAAAATTAATGTTTTGCTTCACTTCATCACTCCCCCATGGCAAACTTCAATGGGACCACAATGTGCCCTGGTCCTGAAACACAGCTTTTTATGTAACAGTATGTCTTTGAGACCTTTTCTGTCAACACCTACTGATATATAGAATTATTTGAATCACTGTGCAGAATTTCATCATAGAGACTCACCATCATTTAGAATCTGTACTATTAATAATACACATGCAAGTGTTGGTTTCTGGTGTTTTTTTCTATTTCCAAAAGTACTGCCATGAATATCCTTTCATATAAATAAGTTCAATTTTCCTATATGATAGAGCTCTAGAATTGATATTGTTGTGGCAAGTGTGATGCATTTAAAAATTGATAAGTGTTACTAATTTGGTCTGTCTAGAAGCTTTCTAATTTATAGTTTAGCATAAGCATGTGTTGCCTCACCAAGAGAGTTTATCTCTCCTCAGTCTTGCTGATGCTGTGTATTTTCTATTTTCTTTTAAAAATCTCACATGTGAAAAATTATACCAGAATATTTTAGTTTACAATTCTTTGAGCGTACTTTTGTTTAGTGGTCATTTATAATTTCAGCAAACTAAATTTTCAACAAATTTCCTGGTCAAACTTGCTCAGTTTTTAAATTTTTGAAATTCTCTATACAGTCTAGACATTAATATTGTGACAAAATTTTCTTTCATATGTCCCTTGTGTTTTAACATTATTTGTGTTATGTAGATGTTTTAATTTTTATGGACCCAATTTTTTGTGATTTTTGGGTTTTCTGTCTTATAAAAAGCCTTTCCATTAAAATAAGTTTACATTTTTATGTATATTTGTATGTATGTATGTTTTTATCAGTAAGCTCTAAAACTGATTTATTCAGGAGGAAATCTTTAAGCTGTCCTCTAGATCTAAAATATTGTGGATGAGCTCATATTTAGCTTGCTTCTCCATAGAATATCTTCCACAGTTCTTGTGGCAGAGAAGACAATGTATTTATCTTTCCTTTTGTCCTAGTCAGAGGCCAGCATTCCCAGATGATCCCTTGGGCCACTGCTGTTTTTCTCATCTCAGTTCTCAGTGCTTGTTTTATTGCAAATTGTTTGGGTAAGTTATTAGCAGAAATGGAACTCTGTGAATTTCCCCAAACAACATTCATAAAGTTCCTCTAAGCCTTTTGTTATTTTGATCCCCCCACCAACATTTTGATCTGTATTGCTTTTCAGGGTCTTGAATTTAAAATCCAGAGCTACATTTTTAACCTTCTCTCCTTTGATGGTGCTGTCTTATGTCAGGGAATGAAAGATGGAAGTTAAACCCTTTTCTATACATGTGAAGGTTGGTGGCTGAAGTAAATCATTCCCCATTTTTGACTGTGATTATAAAGGGCTATATCTTATCAGTAAAGAATAACCAGCAAAAACCCAACTTTCAGATGGACTATAGTCTGGCTTTGAAAAGAACAATTGAAAGATTTGTTCTTACTAATAGCAAGAACTTGTATAAAGTTATTATAATTACAATAATATAGTATGGGTGCAAGTACAGACAAATAGACCAGAGGAAAGAAATAGAGAGCTTAGTTATAGATCCTGCATATATGAACTCTTTATATAAAACAGAAGGGGATACTGCAGATATAGGAAAAGGACAATTTTGTTCAATTAATGTGCTAGAGAACCATTGATTATCCTTATTCAAAAAATGAAATCCGTCCCCTATATATCATGTACAAAACCAACCTGACATGGATTTTTGGCCAAATGTGAAAAGCAAATCAATAATGCTTTTTAGAAGATAAATGGAGAATATATTCATATCCTCAAGTCAGGGAATGATTTCTTAAGTCATAAAATGTGCTATCCAATGAAGAAAATATTGACCAATTATACTATATTAAAGAATTAGCATACAACAAAAATACCAAGAAAGAAAGCCATAGAAGAAGGTGTTTGTAATGCATATAACTGATAAAAATTAATATATAGTATATAAACAATTCTTTCAAACCAGTAGGAATAAGTCCTGACAATACAGCAGAAAAATAGGAAAAATTTTGAATAGGCACTGTAGAAAAGAAAAGTTGAAATGTTTAATGGACACATAAAAAATGTCAAGTTCATTAGTTTTCAGGGAAATGAAAATTCAACTCACAAAATGAGATACCATTGCAAACATACCAGGATGGCAATAATTAAAAATTCTGGTGCTAATAAGTATTGATGATGATGTGGAGCAACAGGAACTCCAATGAATTGCTGCTTGTGGGAGCATAGAGCAGTACAACCACTTTGGAAAACCTTGCCACTATCATTGTTGGCAATATGTATGTTTCCACTCCTAGGCATGTAGCATACAGAAATGCATGCGTATGTGCTCTAGGATGTATGGTCAAAAATGCTCAGACTGGTATCGTTCATAGTAGTCAAACACTGGAAGCAAAGAAAATGTCTACTAGAAGAAGAATATATAAATACGTTTTAGTGCATTAAGACAGTAGATCACTTTATAGCAATAAAAATGAATGGATTATAGTTGTATATAACAATATAAATAAATTTCAGAAATAACACTGAGCAAAAGACAGAATCAAAAGAATGCATGTTTTATTTTATTTATAAAACGTTCAAAAGCAGGCAAATCTGATCTGTATGGTTTAGAGATATGTTATCAAGTGGTAAAACTGTGAAGCAAAGCAGAAAATGATTAATTTAAAAGCCATGGTATAGTTACCTTTAAGAAGGAGGAAGTGGGTTGTATTTGGGATGTGAAGGCCACCTGGGGTGTTGGCACTGTGTTTCTTAAGACAGATTGTTGTTACTTGGAGTGTTCACTTCACAATAATTTGATAAATGGTACATTTGAGTTTTTCACTTCTTTGCACTTGGTTATGTTTCAAAGTAAAAATGCTTATTTATTTATTTTTGAGAGCAAGAAAGGGAGGAAGAGTGTGTGAATGGGGTGGGCAAGGGACAGTGGGAGAGAGAGAGAATATCTTAAGCAGGCTCCATGCCTAGCACAGAGCCGCAATGTGGGGTTTGATCTCACAGCCCTGACCCAAGACCTTGACCTGAGCCAAAATCAAGAGTTAGGCGCTCAACTGACTGAGCCACCCAGGTTCCCCTTGAAGTAAAAATATTTAAAAGATAAATAAATGTATGTGGCTCATAAAACTTGGCAGAACTATCCCAGTGTTCACTAAAAATCTCCACTCTAACACAGATTCTGATAGAAAAATATGCTTAAAAGCATATACACATAAAGGTTTGCAGAACTATTCCTATAAAGCACAAAATGGACAATAATAAAATATTAATTTTTGGCAATTCCTTTCAACTTATTGACCTGGAGCTGGAACAAAGGAACTGGGTAGTAAGAATAAGGGATAGTTACTTTAACTCTTAGGGTAAGAGAGGGACCAGAGCAACCAGCTCCCATTTCCCTAAAAGTAAGTGGTTATATAGGAAAAGAAAACTAACTCTTCTCTCCTTTGACAGTGACTCATCACAACTTTCTACGCTGCAGGAAAGACACAAGAATGTTCAAGTTACCAGAGTACCACACGAAGCTGACATGCACCAGAGAGAAATTAAAATTGAAAGGTAGATAGGAAAGGGCATAGCAGAATTTCTTTCTTCCATTTCCATTCAGGTTCATAATCTGATTTAAAGTAATCAGTAGTAAACCAGGAGAGATTAAAACAACAGGAATATCTGGTACAAGAGTGAACATCAATAAATAGAAATAGATTTCTCGTGATTGTAATCAGTTGAATAACTGGAGAATATAATAACACATTTAGGATCCATTTTTAGCATCCAAAACATAACATTAATTTAATTCCATTTCCTTTTGACTCAGGCATATCTATCTTTTTAAAATTTTATTTATTTGTTTGACAGAGAGAGACACAGTGAGAGAGGGAACAAAAGCAGGGGGAGTGGGAGAGAGAGAGAAGCAGGCTTCCTGACGAGCAGGGAGCCTGATGCGGGGCTCGATTCCAGGACCCTCGGATCATGACCTGAGCCGAAGGCAGATGCTTTAACAACTGAGCCACCCAGGTGCCCCTGATTCAGGCATATCTTAAAGACTGTTCCCTCCTAGAATATACAGTTTTGCTGAAGTGACTTTGTCTCTTATATTATGCTGGAATTTGTAAAATCCCCCATCCTTTGGGAGGAGGATGTGGAAGTGCTTGAGAGTTCTAGTAGGTTCTCTACCCCCTTTAGATAAAATTTCCTGCAAAAGGCTTTGTTCAAGAAGTAGTTCAACTATAGAAGTAAATGTATGTAGGGACATTGAAAACTGATGTTGTCTTCTAAGAGAATATCTTGTAATTTCTGTAAAGTCACTACGTGTTTCAGATACTTTTGCTCAGAAATATTTAGAAATGTAATTTTCAGGATTTTTTAAAAAGGGGAACAGAATGATATTGGTAATCTTGGTATTATTTCCAAAAAATCTTAACTGGCTAGTTAGCAGAATAGTTATGCAATCTGTTACAGATGAAATGCTCCTTTGTAACTGATTTTCATTTCAATATTCTCATGAGGGAGCACCTGGACTTGCTGTCCTTTTGGTTGGAGAGCCCTCCAGTCCAACTGCTATTTTACTCTTAATGACAACAAGACGTGGGCCGAGAGCGAAAGGAACTGCATGAGGATGGGGGCTCATCTGGCCACCATCAGCATAGAAGCTGAGCTGGTATGTTGGAAGGCTCTCATCTGTCTCTCTGCTCTTTGAATTTCTTTGCAGATAAAGAGGAATTTCTCTGCTCTGCCTTTGTGCCTTTGCTTCATCTGTTTTTATCTTCCTCACTCATTTTTCTTCATCTGGTCAACTTCTGGTCTTTCCAGAGTTGATTCACATGTTATTTCCTCCAGAAAACTACCCTGACCACCTTCCCCACCTCCGTCCTCCCTGTTCTAAGTTGGAGAGACTCCCACGGTACTTTGCACACTGTGTGATCATGGCACTTATACATCACTGTACTGAAGTTGTCTGTTCACTGCCCCATCTCTGCTGATGATTCTGCTTTGTAGAGGGCTGTGGCTGTGCTCTCCTAATCTTTGCATCTCCAAAGTCCTGCATAGTGCTAGGCACGCTGGATAGGTCTTGATAAATGTTTGGTGAGTAAGTGAATAAATGAATGGTTAAGCAGGACTGAAATAGCTCCTCAGGAGAAAGCATAAGAAATATAATTTGGTCGTATGGTTGTAACTTTAAGTAAAAAAAAATTCTTAAGTTTTATTCAGTTCTTTAAAAACAAATGTATTTCCTCATGTAATATCCTTCCATATATACACCATAACTCATATTCTACTCTTTTCTTAGTTAGTGAGGTTTCCCAGAGGATTCTGTTCCCATGGGTTTGCAATCTATAGGTTCACCTATAGATTTATTCACTTGGAATAAAATGGAACTTAATTTAATACACGTGCACTTAAAGAAGGCAATTTTAAAAATGAAAGTTTAAAAAAAATCTGATCCTATTAAACATTGTGCTAAGTGACTTGCAAGTATGATCTTACTTACTTGTCACAGTATCTCTGTGCAGTAGTAGAGTGGTCCTTTTGGAGATAAGAAATCTTAGGTTTGGTGAGATTAGAGCACTTACTACATTACATGATAAATGGGAGAGGCAGGGTTTAAAAGCAGATTTGTCTCATGACAGTGCTTTTGTGCTTAGCTAGTAATCTGTCTGACCGTTTCTCTCTTTTCCTAACATAATATTAAATGATATAATGATATAAATGATATTAAATGATAAATGCAAATATACTTATAAAAATTTACATTTTTATGCAGAACTTTATTACTCAATTTTTGGATAAACGATTTTCATATTTCCTGGGACTTATAGATGAGAATCATGAAGGCCAGTCCTTGGTGGACAAGACACCATTTAACCCACATAATTTGTGAGTATGGTAACTGAGGTGAAAGAGCTTTATAGGCAAAGCTGGGGAGATAGCAAACAGAATTCATTTGGGCTGGAGTATACTGATGTAGAAATGCTTACTCAGAATAGAGCACTATGTGTCAAGTAATCCCTATACTAATATACTATGATACTTCTATTGGACAGTGTGCTCCATATTTTTCACCAGAGACATTTTCCCTACATGTCCCCTGACATACACACACACACACACACACACACACACACACACTCACACACAAATATAAATATATATACATATATTTTTTTTTCTTTCATTTCAGATTATGGCATGAGGGTGAACCCAAAAATCAGGAAGAAAATTGTGTTGTCCTTGTTAATGTTCAAGACAAATGGATATGGAATGATTCTCCTTGTAACTCTGAGACAAAAAGTATTTGTAAATTACCTGGAACAACATTCAGCTAGAAACCTCCAGAGGAGTCCTTGCAATGGGAACAGAAAAGAACCAATTAGACTAGGGAAGAATGTACCTGCACCGTTGGAACAGAGAAAACCTGCTGAGAAAATAGCACATTTTCGGTTATGATGGCCTTATTTATTTTTGTTCTATTCATTCAAGATAATGTGTTTTTGTGTGGTATGGTGGCAGGAATCATCTTTTCTGTGAGAATCTGTTTTCATTAACTTTGCTTTCTTGATAATATATCAGAGTATTTCCTTTTCAGTTGGTGCGCTTTGATTACATAGTGAACAGAATGGCTCAGATGATGCAGTCTCTTGGTTATTGTTTTCCTCTGCTCAGATTTCTACTACGTGGGGTATTCCATCTGGTAGTGGTATGCCATTATTTTAGCCCCAGTTATGACAAACCCTTTAATTTTTTTTAAGTTTTATTTAAGAGAGGGAGAGGGAGAGAGAAAAAAGGAGGAAGGGCAGAGGGAGATAGAATCTCAAGCAGATTCCCCACCAAGCACAGAGCCTGATGTGGGGCCCAAAACGGGGCTCATTCTCACAACCCTGAGATCATGACCTGAGCTGGAATCAAGAGTCAGTTGTTCAACTGACTGAGCCACCTAGGCACCCCCTAATCTATTTCCTGCAATCTGATTATTTTTCATTACTTCTTTGCTGACCACTGCAGACCACCTTTCTTACCTGGATTACTGCAATAGCCTCCTGACTGGTCTCCCTGTTTCTCCCCTGAGCCCCTTTCAATCTGTTCCCAACTCTCATGGACTTCTTCTATTCTTCATAATTTCCCTAAGACAGCTGATAGTAATTTCATAAAAATAACTGCAAATTGTGGTAGTCCTAGAAGTTTGAAACACTTAAAAAATTTAAACACTGGTTTCGTCTTTTAAAAAGTTATATATATATATATATTAAAAAGGCAAACAGGAAAAATATAAATGAAAGTATAAGTTAAATCTTCCACCCTGAACTCCAGTCTCTTACATGCCTCTTCAGAGAAACTGTGATTGTCAGTTTCTTATACATATTTCCGTTTATGTTTAAATATGTGTTATATAAATGTATATACATATATAACCTACTTTGTTTTTTTACACTAATGGAAACATTATCTACAGCATCTTAAACATCTTGCAATTTTTCCCCCCATGAATCTCAGGGGTTTTGTCTGTTTGTTTTTTCATCATGATAAGTATACTCTTTGATCCCCATCCTTTCTTTCCCCTTTTCCCTACCACATTCCCTCTGGTAACTATCAGTTTGTTCTCTATAATTAAAAGTCTATTTCTTGGGGCGCCTGGGTGGCTCAGTGGGTTAAAGCCTCTGCCTTCGGCTCAGGTCATGATCCCAGGGTCCTGGGATCAAGGCTCGTGTCGGGCTCTCTGCTCAGCAGGGAGCCTGCTTCTACCTTTCTCCTCTCTCTCTGCCTGCCTCTCTGCCTACTTGTAATCTCTCTCTCTGTGTCAAATAAATAAATAAAATCTTAAAAAAAAAAGTCTATTTCTTGGTTTGTCTCTCTTTCTTTTTTCCTTTGCTCATTTTTTTTGTTTCTTAAATTCCACATATGTGAAATCATGTGGTATTTGTCTTTTTCTGACTATTTCGTTTAGCGTAATACACTCCAGCTCCATCCACTTGTGCAAATGGCAAGAGTTCATCTTTTTTATGGCTGAATAATATTCTGGTGTGTGCGTGCATGTGTGTGTGTGTATAACACATAACGCATTTTCATCAATTGATGGACACTTGGGCTGCTTCCATAGTTAAACTATTGTAGATAATGCTGCAATAAACATAGGGGTGCAGGTATCCCTTTGAATTAATGTTTTTGTATTCTTTGGGTAAATACCCAGTAGTGTGATTACTGGATTGTATGGCAGTTCTATTTTAAGTTTTTGAGGAACCTCCATACTCTTTTCCAGAGTGGCTGCACCAGCTTGCATTCCTACTAACAGTGCAAGATTTCTTCTTCTCTACATCCTTGCCAACACTTGTTTTTTGTGTTTTTTATTTTAGCCATTCTGACAGGTGTGAGGTAATATCTCGTTGTGGTTTTGATTTGTATTTCCCTGATGATGAGTGATGTTTAGCATCTTTTCATCTATTGGCCATCTGGATGTCTTCTTTGGAGTAATGACTGTTCATGTCTTCTGCCCATTTTTTAGTTGAATTATTTGGGTTTTTGGGTAATCATCTTGCATTTTTTACTTAAAAATATAGTTTGGGAAATGTTTTATACCTTGTTCCAAATAACTAAGTAGTGTTTCATTATATCGGTATATCATAATCTGAAATAATCTTTAAGTTACAAAATATTTCCTCTGTATAATAAAAAATCAACAAAATAATGGCTGTGAAAGAAACCATGAGAATAATCCCAGTTCAGATCAGAAAAGGAAGACAGTTCCAAAAGGATTTCTTTTCCTCTTGAAAATATGGGACTGATAGAATGTATTTGAATGCATTGAGAGGTGATATACAATTCTGCGTAGTTAAGGGATGCATTATTAATCAGTACTTAGAAAACTAGGTAAATAAAAAATGCTCCCAATATTAGCTATGTGAAAAGGAAAATGTGTTTAAGAAACTATATAATATATACATGATACAGTACAAGATTCAGCTGTGATAATTTTTACATATTCATGATAACATACGAGTAAAAATTTTTGATAATGAATATGTATCATTTTCACCAAATATATTAGAATGACTTTTCTTTAAAACATTTAGAGGCCCACATGGTAATGTTTACATCTTGACAGTGGTTTACTTTGGGAATATGGTCTTGGGACTATGGATGATTACTTACTTTTTGATTTTTTGGAACTTTCTGGCTTTTCTGGTGCCTAAGTATTTTTGTAGGTCCTATTGTAAAATATATTTTAAAATAGTATCAACCAGATGATCTACCCCTCAGAATTTTCCAGATAAATAACTTGGGTTCTGTTGATCTTTAACCACTAAACCCTGAGTGATTGTTTCTTTTCTTGCCATAGTTTGAAGACAAAGTTAATTGCATAACAAATTATAAATATATGGTGAATAATGTATACTAATACTTTCATATATCTTTTGATATTGAAATAATATTTAAAATATCAAATTATGGCCAACCACAGAGAAACAATGGTAAATTAAAGTATTTCCATATGTCTTTCATTGATGTTTATAATTTGAAAAAAAGGAATTAGAAAGTAGAAGATATATGTAGTGAATTACTTTTAGGTTGAATGACTTTTGGTTTAAAGGCATATTGGTTTCAAAACCACATGTGGCCCCTTATACCTAAGAGAAATAAACATTTTTAAGGAAAGATAATATATTCACTTATACAATTGAATTTTCCCATTTCATGATTACACATTCATTCCAGTGTATGAATTTTAAGGGTCTCTTTATGGTGCTGTGTGCAAGAAACATGGTTATTAAAAATGCTATGTTATTTAAATATTCTTGAATAACCTTATCAGTACTAAAAAAAATATGCTAGTAGTGGCTAGGCTTGAGATAGGAAATTGTCAAGGTGAATGTTCTCTTCGAACAATTGGACTGTTGAACCCTAGCTGAGCAAGAGCCACAGACTCAGGTGAGATTCAGTTATTCAGTGGAAGAGAATAAAGAGAAAAGGGAGTTCTTGGGATGAACGGACTGAATCATAGTCTGTTTGGAGCTGAGGATTAGCATGGCCTTTTACTAGTGAGGCACAGTCAAGGCCTTTACCTCGGAAGTCCACATGTCTTTGAAGCAGGAATAAGCTTCATTACTTGAGGGAGTTTCTTACTCATTGCAGGAATACATAGTGAAGATACCTGCTCGGGCAGGGGTAAAAATGGTATGCAATCAAGAAGACAAGGCAGACTTTTCAGGACCCAGAAAGAAGAATTGACCAGAGCCTAAATTCAGGGGATCGTTCAAAGTCACTTTGAAAATTGTCCTCTTGCTGTACTGTACTTGCTCTATGTTCCTCTATTTTCACACCAGTATTCACAAATGAAGCAAATGTGCCCAAAGGAGCATATTTTTCTTTTCCTGGCATTTGTTCGAGAATTGCTTGGTAAGTTTCAAGAAGTCCTGAGACCAATATGGAAAAACATGCACACCAATCAGTATCACAAATTCTAACATTCAAAACGACTTATTTTTATTGGTAGCAAAAGCAGAAGGTCCTCCCGAAGTCCCTGTGGACTCCTCATTAAGTGCGGCACACACTTCTCTCAGGTTGGACCTATGTTCATGCTCTTGTGTGTCCATATTTATGCATTTAAGTTGTGCTTTCCACTCTTAGAGAATTTTTCTGTTACTTCAGACATTTATTTCTGGCATTTCACAAATCCGGAAAATACTGAAGAAGCAGGGCACATCATTCCAATTTTTCCTGGGGTTTGGAGAGTCTCGGATGGTGGCACAGTCCTCCACTGTCACTATATTATTGGGCTCCCCGACATCCCAGAAGCTGAAAGAGAATAATAATGCAGGAGATTTAAAATCCCAGCTACAAGAAGCCAAGTGACCTACTATGCTAGGCAAATGACATTTGTGTTGTATGACTTCACAACAGTGTTGTTAGGTATGGTAATCTCTATTTTATTTTTTAATTTTTATAAAAAGGTTTTATGGGCGCCTGGGTGGCTCAGTGGGTTAAAGCCTCTGCTTTTGGCTCAGGTCATGATCTCAGCGTCCTGGGATCGAGGCCTGCATCGGGCTCTCTGCTCAGCAGGGAGCCTGCTTCCTCCTTTCCCTGTCTCTCTGCCTGCCTCTCTGCCTACTTGTAATCTCTCTCTCTCTGTGTCAAATAAATAAATAAAATCTTTAAAAAAAAAGGTTTTATTTATTTGACAGAGATAGAGCAAGTACACAAGCAGGGGCAGAGGCAGAGGGAGAGGGAGAAGCAGACTCACCCTCCGGACTGGGATCACGACCCGAGCTGAAGGCAGATGCTTAACCAACTGAGCCACCCAGGCACCCCTCTAATCTTCATTTTATTGATAAGAAAAAGGAATCCCAGGAAAGCTAAACCATTTGTCTAAGTCATAGAATATATGAGGAGTGAAGCTGAACTGGATATTCCTGACTTTCTATTCTGTCATGCTCCCTCATGGTTGTCGACCCATAATGAGTGGCTATTGATATTCTGGTGGGTTTGTTTCCTTCAAAGCACTGATATTCTCATGGATTTGTTTCCTTCACACTCATATCTCATCTTACCTTTGGTTCCCTTTATTCCACACTGAGTTTGTGTTCACTCAGGTACATACTTCAGTGGTGTTATTGTGCTGTAGTGAAGCAACTTTCTCAAGTCTCGGTTCATCTGGGCTGTACTCTTAGAACTGACTTTAACCTTCCTGACCTTTAGTTTCCTCAAATGCTAAGTGAAGATGAATGATATCAATGAATCTCAGAAAGGTGTAATTTAGGTAAAATGAAATAATGAATGAGATAAAAACTTTGAAAACTCCAAAGTGCTGTGCTATAATGATGTAAGGTCATTATTAAGGAGAAAAGGGACATTAACAAGGGGATTCCATGCTTTCCATAAATCTGCTTTCTCAAATCATTATTTTTGTCTCATTCACTAGTTGGAGGCATAAGACTCTGAATTTCACTCTGTCTCTGCTGCATTTCCAATGAATTAGTCTTTAATTCTAACCCTTTCCTTCTTTTCATCTGTTATTTCCCCTTTATTCAGATAGTCTCAGGAAGTGGGAGCACTAGATCCTCATGCTTCTTTTGTCTATCTTCTTGCAAATCATATCACCAAGGGTTGACCCAAAGATATCTTGTGGAACAGGAGGAGGTTCTGAGAACTCCCTGCAGCCATGGTCTAACTTTGGGATTTGAGACAGTGTTAAAATTCTACTGTAAGAAGGAAATTACCTGAGAGATTCTGAGAAAGGTGTTCCATCTACCCATTGCCACTGACCCTCATTCACCTGGTCTGTCAGTCCAATATAGAACTCTCTCCTTTTAGGTTTCGCAAAGAAAAGGAATTCCTAGGGAAGCAACACACACAAGAAATAGATCAATTATTTCAATTTTGAACAAATGTTGAAGGTAATTGTTAATAAGAGAAATAAAGCAGGACAGAGACTAAAGATGATAAGTGACTCTGAAATTGTAAGATCATGGAGGATTATCTCCTGATTCTTTTTATTGTGGTAAAAATATACATATCATAGAATCAAATCTTTAACAGAGAAGAAGTTTTCAATACCTCATTCCAAGTTTATCTACTGTTGTTTGTAGCAAAATCTACTGTATATATCCAGCACAAAACATTATTCTCACAGCTTAAGGATAGTGGCCATACCTTTGACACATCTGACATAATCGTATGATATGCTCATCAATGTAACAGTTATTTTAAATGAACTCCCAGCCCTTCCCCACCCCCCGTCTTCCTAATAAAGAAATGGATCATGGAAATCCCTTCTTTTTAGGCTCTTCTCATGATGAAAATAGAGTCGGTACTGACTTACAGAAATAGTGGGAATGGCATGCATTTCAATACATTCATTTAACAAATAGTAACTGTGGCCCAAACACTGTACAAACTAATGGAGAAAGGGATAGATCCTGAGAAGAAGGTCACATGGACACCGGAGGAGGCTGCACTTCAACTACCTGCTCCTCCCGTGTGTTGATAACAACCAGATGAGCTCCCATGTCAGAGCAGTTTTTTAAACTTGATGCCCAGGACATGGTGTTAGTAGAAAAGAAGTAGCAGCTAGATTGAAAATGTATCCAGTCTGATGGACAGCAATTCTTGACTGAACCTAGGAAGAGAGAATTTTCCATGAGTGTCTCAGCCCAGAGGAGCTTCATGTAGCATTTTGTTAAGATTTGGAACAAGACCGTATATATAAGCGTAGGGAGTATATTTCTGAGATATTTCCAAATTCTCTAATCTCTCTATATTTTTTTCTCCTTCACCTCATTTGGAAGCAAGTGAGGAAAAGAAAATGCATTCCTGGAGATAATACCTTCCACTTCTAGATTTTCTATTGAGACATACCTCAAATTTATTCTAAAAGTTTTCTATAATGTCCCCAAGATCTTCTGTCCCAATGCTAATTGCATTTCCAAAGTTCTAGTACTGTCTTCTTACCAATACCTCTGCATTCCCGTATAGTACAGACAAGATTTTACATCCTATTTTTGAAAAACAGAACATCATCCAACTATTTTACTTGTCCCCAAATCAATCCAGAAGCCAAAAAACAAACAAACAAAAAAATCCCCCCAAAAACAGGGGCCCCTGGGTGGCTCAGCTGGTTAAGTGTCTGCCTTTGGCTCAGGTCATGATCCCAGGGTCCCCAGACTGAGCCCCAACATCAGCCTCTCTTCTCAGTGATGAGTCTGCTTCTCCTTCTGCCCCTCCCTGACATTCATGCTTGCGCTATCTCTCTCTGAAATAAATGAATCACATCTTTAAAAAAAAGTGTTGATACATAAATGTTGATGTTCGAATTTGAGGACTATTATACCCAATCCATCACTGGAGCAGGAGAAGTCCATGAATGCCTCATGTAGCTGGAACTTATTCTCATCACAGAGTTGAAAGACACGATATGTCACTGTAAGGAAAGGGGCAGAGTTAATGTTCATTACTCTTGAAAAAAAATTAATTTTTGTATTTATAACAAAAGTATGAATAATCATCATGGGTTATTTTTCTTTTCTTTTTTTTTCCCCCATTTGTCCTACACAGAGAGGCATTGAGATTTACTTACACAAAGAAAGAAGAGGGAATTCACATTTCATGGTTTTCCTGATTTATGAAGATGAAAGCACTTTATTTCAGGTCCAAAGGCCCAGAGAAAACATGCATTTTCACTCTCTCTTATGCCAACCCTCCCTACTCTTCTTCCAAAAGTGATTTTGTCATGCCTCTGGCTAGGACCCCATAGAAAAGTTTACCCTAATGATAGGAGTACAAAGGGAAGGACTCAAGGCCATCGAGGAGATGAAAAATGTCTATCATGAAAAATGTGTCAGAGGTCGCTGAAATTTGGTAACTGTTCTGTGCTAGTTGGGTTCTAGTTGAACAATAACCTGGAGATAAATAGGGAAGAAAGTGGAACAGAAATACCCTTTGAGGGGGAAGAGAACCCACAGGCAACAAGAAAGATTTTACCTCTAATATTCACCAGGGAGATTAAACTTGACCTTTTGAACTCACCAACACATCTGGTGATAAAACAGGCACTGAGCAGTAGCATGGAGACCCCGGCAACAGTCCATAAGAGCACTTGGGAAGACAAGCATCTTTTCTCTGTAGAAAGAAATATGCAAACATGGTCAATCTTCCCCTAGCAAGTTACAAAAATGATTCTTATCCAGCCATTTATTTCTTTTTACTTGCACTGTACTATATAGAGTAGGTTTCAAGCTTCAGCATGCATCAGAATCATTTGGACGGTGTGTTGAAACATAGATGAAGGTGCTTCACCTCTAGAGTTAATGATTCATTAGATCTGATACTGAACCAGCAAGTTCCCAGAAGCTGCTGAAGCTATTGGTCTGGAAACCATCTTTTGGAACCACTAGAATAAGCCATTGCTAATCTTAAGATTCGTGACCTGAGATGGGCAATTTTTCCTTCCTAAGTTTCCCAGGTTTTCCCCCTTTCTTTTCCTATTTTTGTCTTTCCCTTTCTCCCTCTTACCCTCTCTGTTTTTCTTGTCTCTTGCCTGATTTTCTTTTTTTGGTATCTTATTTCCCAAGCCCTCTGTAAATCAAATCAGATAAAACGTGGGCCATCCTCTAGTAGCTCCTCTCCCCCTCCTTCCAGATACACATTTTTCAGAGAGGGAAAGTGGGTTCCAGAGAAGTGAGGTGACTTGCCCAACACAACATGGGGAAAGGGCGGGCAGAGTGGTCTGATTCAGCTCTCCCTGGAATCCAGCCCAGCGATCCTCAGTACAACATACGGTCCCTAACCACTGCCTCAGCTTCCTCTCTTGCGTTCTGTCTCAGTCTCCCTTCTTTTGCTCAAGTGGAGACTTTTCTATTGTCCCTTCCCTCAAAATATTTATCACCTCTTCCCAAAAGAAAGATCTATGAGAGAAAGGGAGAGTTGCAAATTTTACCTGTGCCTTGTGATGTAGATGATTGGGATGAATTCATTCTCTCTCTCTCTCTCTCTCTTTCCCTCTCTCTTTCTCACCTTCTCTCATCAGTTTCTGAGTCCCAGAGTATTTTGTTGGTAAGATTCAAGGAAAATGACTCTTTTTCTGTTTTTTAGGAAGTGTGACCCTAAGACATCATAATATCAACGTGTTCTGTGGCTTTGTGTTTTAGTCAGGGTTTCCTTTCTTGCATAAGGAGGACAAGGGACTTTACTGGGCGACACATCTGTCTCCTCAGTTTAGGAAACAACTAAATGGGGAAATGGTGAAGTGGTTAAGTATCAAGAGAAGTGGGCTGAGCGTGCGGACATATCAGGGGCTTAAAAATACAGTTTTATTTTGCTGGGTAGAATTTCTCTATCTTTCAGGCCTCATTCATCCTTCAGTCTGCCTTTGACATTTGTGGGGCCCTCCTCTCCACTTCCAATTTTACTTTCGGTCCTTGCCACTACACGTTTGTTAACTGGGAAAGGGATAGATTCCAAATTTTCACACTTAACACAGAGCTGGGCATATAGCATATGTATTTACAACTTGGCCGTGTGAATTTCTTTTCCTATTTTATGTTTTTTTTCTACCTCCTTTGCTTGCATCTCTTGAAACTTCTGGATTTTTCTCATGCTGTGTATGTTGCATTGTGGGTTTGTTTATATCTCTTCTATCAAAATGCTTACCACTAGGCAATCTCACAAGTTCAACCCAGTTGAATTGCCTCACATGGTATGACTACTTCACAATTCAGATCCATTCTCTATGTCAAAACACAGTTTCCTGAGCCTTCAAGACTCAGAAGGTAGTTTCATTCTATTCTTCCAAATTATTTGGGGATTTTTGATTTATATTAGGAGAAATAATTTGAATGTTAGAGGAAGTAATTTCAATTAGACATGAAAATATAATGCTTCTCTGGAAGGTTAGTTAGATGTAGTAGTGTTCCACTCCCTTCCTTAAAAATACTTAAGAACAAGATCAAACTGGTCTCTATTGATTAAAATTCACAAGTGTCAGGAGGCATTTGTAATCTACCTACCTATATATCTATATCTATATCTATATCTATATCTATATCTATATCTATATCTATATGACCTGGTAATCCCCACACCAATGACTCATAGCCTTCACATCTTAGAAAATATCCTTGTTCTCAAAGGGACTTTTTATTGCTACAGTGTATTGCTCAATTTCCTCTGCATCCTCTATTTTATAATTATATAATAAAGTTCTTTAATAAAGTTTTTTGAAGTTCTTTAAAAGTTCTTTAATAAAGAAAATTTATTAACATAAAATGTATTATTGCCCCAGGGGTACAGGTCTGTGAATCATCAGGCTTACACATTTCACAGCACTCACCATAGCACAAACCCTCCCCAGTGTCCATCACCCAGCCACCCTAACCCAATCCCCCAACCCCCAGCAACCCTCAGTTTGATTTGTGAGATTAAGAGCCTCTTATGGTTTGT
Source organism: Ailurus styani (assembly GCA_002007465.1). Taxonomy (NCBI): domain Eukaryota; kingdom Metazoa; phylum Chordata; class Mammalia; order Carnivora; family Ailuridae; genus Ailurus; species Ailurus styani. The sequence goes on along the minus strand of LNAC01001227.1, from coordinate 243,219 downwards.
CTCTCTTCCGATCCCATCTTGTTACATTTTTTCCCTCCCTACCTCACACGACCCCCCACCCTGCCTCTCAAATTCCTCATATCAGAGAGATCATATGATAATTATCTTTTTATGATTGACTTATTTCGCTTAGCATAATACCCTCTAGTTCCATCCACGTTGTTGCAAATGGCAAGATTTCATTTCTTTTGAAGGCCGCATAGTATTCCATTGTATATATATGCCACCTCTTCTTTATCCATTCATCTGTTGATGGACATCTAGGTTCTTTTCATAGTTTGGCTACTGTGGACATTGCTGCTATAAACATTCAGGTGCACGTGCCCCTGCAGATCACTACATTTGTATCTTTAGGGTAAATACCCAGTAGTGTGGTTGCTGGGTTGTAGGGTAGCTCTATTTTCAACTTTTTGAGGAACCTTCATACTGTTTTCTAGAGTGGCTGCACCAGCTTGCATTCCCACCAACAGTGTAGGAGGGTTCCCCTTTCTCCGCATCCTCACCAACATCTGGTGTTTCCTGACTTGTTAATTTTAGCCGTTCTGACTGGGGTGAGGTAGTATCTCACTGTGGTTTTGATTTATATTTCCCTGATGCTGAGTGATGTGGAGCACTTTCTCGTGTCTCTTGGCCATTTGGAGGCCTTCTTGGCAGAAATGTCTGTTTCATGTCTTCTGCCCATTTCTTATCTGTTCTTTGGGTGTTGAGTTTGATAAGTTCTTTATAGATTTTGGATACTAGCCCTTTACCTGATATCTTTTGAAAATATCTTCTCCCATTCTGTCAGTTATCTTTTGGTTTTTTTGACTGTCTCCTTTGCTGTGCAAAAGCTTTTCATCTTGATGAAGTCCTGATAGTTTATTTTTGCCCTTGCTTCCCTTGCCTTTGGTGATGTTTCTAGAAAGAAGTTGCTGCGGCTGAGGTCGAGGAGGTTGCTGCCTGTGTTCTCCTCAAGGATTTTGATGGATTCCTGTCTCACATTGAGGTCTCTCATCCATTTGGAGTCTATCTGTGTGTGTGGTGTAAGGAAATGGTCCTGTTTCATTCTTCTGCATGTGGTTGTCCAGTTTTCCCAACACCATTTGTTGAAGAGACTGTCTTTTTTCCATTGGACATTCCTTCCTGCTGTGTCGAAGATTAGTTGACCATAGAGTTGAGGGTCCATTTCTGGGCTCTCTATTCTGTTCCACTGATCTATGTGTCTGTTTTTGTGCTAGTACCATACTGTCTTGATGATGACAACTTTGTGGTAGAGCTTGAAGTCTGGAATTGTGATGCCACCAACTTTGGTTTTCTTTTTCAACATTCCTCTGGCTATTTGGGGTCTTCTCTGGTTCCATATAAACTTTAGGATTATTTGTTCCATTTCTTTGAAAAAAGTTGATGGTATTTGATAGGGATTGCATTAAATGTGTCAATTGTTCTAGGTAGCATAGACATTTTCACAATATTTGTTCTTCCAATTCATGAGCATGGAACGTTTTTCCATTTCTTTGCATCTTCCTCAATTTCTTTCATGAGTACTCTATAGTTTTCTGAGTCNTCTTTGGTTAGGTTTATTCCTAGGTATCTTATGGTTTTGGGTGCAATTGTAAATGGGATTAACTCCTTAATTTCTCTTTCTTCTGCCTTGCTGTTGGTATGTAGAAGTGCAACTGATTTTTGTGCATTGATTTTATATCCTGACACTTGACTGAATTCCTGTATGAGTTCTAGCAGTTTTGGAGTGGAGTCTTTTGGGTTTTCCACATAAAGTATCATATCATCTACAAAGAATGAGAGTTTGACTTCTTCTTCGCCGATTTGAATGCCTTTTATTTCTTTTTTGTTGTCTGATTGCTGAGGCTAGGACTTCTAGGACTCTGTTGAATAGCAGTGATGATAGTGGACAGCTCTGACATGTTCTTGATCTTAGGGGAAAGCTCTTAGTTTTCCCCATTGAGGATGATATTCGCTGTGGTTTTTTCATAGATGGCTTTGATGATATTGAGGTATGTACCCTCAATGACTACACTGTGAAGAGTTTTGATCAAGAAAGGGTGCTGCCTATGGACATTGGGGAGGGTTTGTGCTTTGGTGAATGCTGTGAAAGATGTAAGCCTGATGATTCACAGACCTGTACCCCTTGGGCAAAGAATAAAAATAAAATAAAAAAAAAAGGGTGCCGTACTTTGTCAAATGCTTTTTCAGCATCTATTGAAAGTATCATATAGTTCTTATTCTTTCTTTTATTAATGTATTGTAGCACATTGATTGATTTGCAGATGTTGAACCAAAGTTGCAGCCCAGGAATAAATCCCACTTCGTTGTGGTGAATAATCCTTTTAAAGTGCTGTTGGATCCTATTGGCTAGTATTTTGGTGAGAATTTTTGCCTCCGTGTTCATCAAGAATATTGGTCTGTAATTCTCCTTTTTGATGGGGTCTTTGTCTGGTTTTGGGTTCAAGGTAATGCTGGGCTCATAAAATGAGTTTGGAAGTTTTCCTTCCATCTCTATTTTTTGGAACAGTGTCAGGAAAATAGGTGTTAGTTCTTCTTTAAATGTTTGGTAGAATTCCCCTGGGAAGCCATCTGCCCTGGGCTCTTGTTTGTTGGGAGATTTTAAAGGACTGCTTCAATCCCCTTACTGGTTATGGTCTGTTCAGATTTTCTATTTCTTCCTGGTTCAGTTTTAGTAGTTTACATGTCTCTTGGAATGCATCCATTTCTTCCATACGGTCAAATTAGCTGGTGTATAGCTGCTCATATGTTCTTTAAAAAAAAAGATTTTATTTATTTATTTGAGAGAGAGAGAGCTTCCAGAGGGGAGGTCAGAGGGAGAAGCAGACTCCCCACAGAGCTGGGAGCCTGATGCGGGACTTGATCCCAGGACTCCAGGATCATGACCTGAGCTGAAGGCAGTTGCTTAACCTACTGAACCACCCAGACGCCCCAGTTGCTCATAATATGTTCTTATAATTGTTTGTATTTCTTTGGTGTTGGTTGTGATCTCTCCTCTTTCATTCATGATTTTATTAATTTGGGTCCTTTCTCTTTTCTTTTTGATAAGTCTGGCCAGGGGTTTACCAATCTTATTAATTCTTTCAAAGAATCAGCTCCTAGTTTTGTTGATCTGTTCTACTGTTCTTTTGGTTTCTATTTCGTTGATTTCTGCTCTGATCTTTATTATTTCTCTTCTCCTGCTGGGTTTAGGCTTTCTTTGCTGTTCTTTCTCCAGCTCCTTTAGGTGGAGGGTTTGGTCATATACTTGAGACCTTTTTTGTTTCTTCAGAAAGGCTTGTATTGCTATATACTTTCCTCTCAGGACCGCCTTTGTTGTGTCCCAAAGATTTTGAACAGTTGTGTTTTCATTTTCATTTGTTTCCATGTATTTTTTTAAATTCTTCTTTAATTTCCTGGTTGACCAATTCATTCTTTAGTAGGATATGCTTTAGCCTCCATGTATTTGAGTTCTTTCCAACTTTCCTCTTGTGGTTGAGGTCTAATTTCAAAGCAGTGTAGTCTGAAAATATGCAGGGAATAATCCCAATCTTTTGGTACCATTCGAGACCTGATTTGTGACCCACGATGTGATCACAATGTGCACTAATGTTCCATGTGCACTAGAGAAGAATGTGTATTCTGTTGGTTTGAATGGAATGTTCTGAATATATCTGTGATGTCTATCTGGTCCAGTGTGTCATTTAAATCCTTTATTTCCTTGTTGATCTTTTGCTTAGATGATCTGTCCATTTCAGTGAGGGGGGTGTTAAAGTCCCCTACTATTATTGTATTATTGTTGATGTGTTTCTTTGATTTTGTTATTAATTGGTTTATATAATTGGCTGCTCCCATGTTAGGGTCATAGATATTTAAAATTGTTAGATCTGCTTGAAGGACAGACCCTTTAAGTATGATATATTGTCCTTCCTCATCTCTTATTAGAGTCTTTGGCTTAAAATCTAGTTTATCTGATATAAGGATTGCCACCCCAGCTTTCCTTTGATGTCCATTAGCATGGTAAATTGTTTTCCACCCCCTCACTTTAAATCTGGAGGTGTCTTTGGGTCTAAAATGAGTCTCTTGTAGACAGCATATTGATGGATCTTATTTTTTTATTTTTTACTTTCTTATTATTGTTATTATTTTTATTATTTTTTTGGTCTTATTTTTTAAAATCTATTCTGATGCCCTGTGTCTTTTGATTGGGGCATCGAGCCCATTTACATTCAGGGTAATTACTGAGAGAGATAAATTTAGTGCCATTGTATTGCCTGTAAAGTGACTGTTACTGTATATTGTCTCTGTTCCTTTCTGGTCTATTACTTCTAGCCTCTCTCTTTGCTTAGAGGACCCCTTTCAATATTTCCTGTAGGGCTGCTTTGGTGTTTGCAAAGTCTTTTAGTTTTTGTTTGTCATGGAAGCCTTTTATCTCTCCTTCTATTTTCAATGACAGCCTAGCTGGGTATGATATTCTTGGCTGCATGTTTTTCTCATTTAGGGCTCTGACTATATCATGCCAGTCCTTTCTGGCCTGACAGGTCTCTGTGGATAGGTCTGCTGCCAGTCTAGTATTTCTACCAGACCTCTTGTCCTGAGGTGCTTTCAGGATTTTCTCTTTGTCACTGAGACTTGTAGGTTTTAGTATTAGATGACACGGTGTTGACCTATTTTTATTGATTTTGAGGGGATTTCTCTGTGCCTCCTGGACTTTGATGCTTGTTCCCTTCGCCAAATTAGGGAAATTCTCTGTTATAATTTGCTCCAGTATACCCTCTTTCTTCTTCTTCTGGGATCCGAACTATTCTAATATTGTTTCATCTATGGTATCACTTATCTGTCAATTTATCCCCTCATGGTCCAGTAGTTGTTTGTCTCTCTTTTGCTCAGCTTCTTTATTCTCCATCATTTGGTCTTCTATATCACTAATTCTCTCTTCTGCCTCACTTATCCTAGTAGTAAGAGCTTCCATTTTTTTGATTGTACCTCATTAATAGCTTTTTAAAATTTCAATTTGGTTAGATTTTAGTTCCTTTATTTCTCCAGAATAGGATTCTCCAGTATCTTCCATGGTTTTTCTAGCCCAGCTAGCACGTTGATAATCCTCATTCTGAACTCTCGTTCTGACATATTACTAGTGTCTGTAGTGGTTAGGTCCCTAGCTATTGGTGTTGCATCTTTCTCTCTCTCTCTCTCTCTCTCTCTCTCTCTCTCTCTCTCTTTCTTCTTTCTTTCTTTCTTTCTTTCTTTCTTTCTTTCTTGTGAGTTTTTCCATCTTTTCATTTTATCCAGATAAGAATAGATGAATGAGAGAACAAAATACTAAAAGGGTAACAACGACCCCAGAAAAATATACACTAACGAAATCAGAAGAGTACCAAAACCAGGGGGAGAAGAAAGGAGAAAAAAAGGAGAAAAAAATATGTATATATATTAGACTGGTGAATAGAACAAAACCATGTGCTAGATTTAGGGTATATTTTTATCTGTTAGAAGAAACTGTATCCCAAAATTTTAAGGAAAGAAAAACATATGTATACAAAAAATATGGTTAAATACAATAAAGGTATAGAATGTAACAATGAAATTTTTAAAAGATTTTTTAAAAGGTATTCATAAAATAGTTAAAAAACGTTAACATAGGAAAGAGGAAAAATTTAAAAAATAGAATAAGAAAGAAATAAAATTTAAAAAATTTAACTTTGATAGACCAAAGAATCATGGGAAAAAAGCCATGAATTCTATATGTTGCATTCCCCAGCTCTGGAATTACACAATTTTCGGTGATTGGTCAACTCGGTCTTGGCTGGATGTTCTTGCTGGTCTTCTGGGGGGAGCTGTTACCATGATTCTCAAGTGTCTTTGCCTGAGGCCAGGGGCAAAGACTAAGCTATCTGCTTGGGTTCGCTCTTGGGAGCTTTTGTTCCCTGAACGCTTTCCGCACAGCTTTGGAGGAGGAGAATGAAAATGGCAGCCTCCCAATCTCCAGCCTGGTGGGAGTTGAGAGCTCGGGGCCCCACTCCTCAGTTTGCCCTCGGAGAAAAGCCCTCCTGTCTCCCTGGTCTCTGGCCGCACTCCAAGCTCACCTGGCCTGTGACCGAGCATTTTTATCTCTGGCACATGGCCCCATTTGGAGTCTCCAAACCCAGCAGATTCCTGCAGCATGCTCCCGTGACACTCCTCCTGGAGGAGGAAGGTGAGTCTCCCTGGATCCGCCACTTGTGGGTTCCCTGCTGAAAGAACAGTGGCCCTCCTGTGCCTCAGATCATGGTTTAAGGTAACCCCGAGCTGACAGCCTACTCCTCAGCTCTGTCTCTTCAGCTGGCTTCCCCGCTCTGATACCTGGGAGCTCTCCCACACTCAGACACCCCTGGTCTTTCTGTGACCCTGCAGGTCCTGAGACCACACTGTCCCTGCGAGGGCTCCACCCACAGCTTAACCTCTGGAGCAATGTCCCTCAGTGGAGCAGACTTCTAAAAGTTCTGATTTTGTGCCCCACTGCTCTACTGCTTGCCGGGAGCTGGCCTCTCCCACTGTGGTCTACTTCCCATATATCGCCTAGGGTTCACTTCTTAGCAAGTCCTACCTTCCAGAAAGTGGTTGCTTTTCTGTTCCCAGAATTGCTGCTCATCTTCTCTTCAATCTCCTATTGAGTTTGTAGGTGTTCAGAATGGTTTGATAACTATCTAGCTGAACTCCTGGGACCCAACAGCACTTAGGTCTCCTTCTCCTCTGCCATCTTGCTCCTCTTGGAAAGGTTGCTTTTGAATATACTCAGAACTTTCAAACATTTTTTTCTTTCCTCTCCTTCCCACTGATATCTGATTTCCCTTAATTTCTTAAACTATATTTTCTAGTACTGAGATGTGTAAGGGGTTAGATGTGAATCAAGAAATGAGGTTTCAGTCCAGGAATTCTAGATTAACAACTGTAAATAAAAGCATCTCAATGAACTATAAAACAGTTCTCTCTGAGAGATGTAGTTTTTCAGGTATTTTTTTTTTTCTGCAAGGGAATTCTTCTGCACAGACCATTTCTGATTGTCCAGTAAGAGATCAATCCACCTCTGTTAGCTCTCCTCAGTTGCCAGGTCATCATCTGCGTGTACATATAAACGAGTGCCACATACTTGATTTCTGGAGCTTAAGTTGGAGTTTGCTATGGTGGTCAGGGTCCCTGCTGAGGCATGGTATTTATTCCCCAAGTAATAAAAGCCTGATGTTCAGAAGTTACTGCATCAGGTAAATGTTTTTTAGTTTTTGTTTTGTCTTGTTTTGTTTTTTAAAGTAGGAGTTATATGTCATTCAAAGTTCTGGAGCTTGAGAGGAATTGTGTTTGCACATAATATTGAACACAGCACAACTGTAAGACTAAGAAACATTGAATTAAAGGTATTCTTAGCCTAACTCCATTCTCAATTGTCAACTATCTTTTTTCTTTCTGTAATAAAATAGATTTATTTTTGAAAAAGATTTATGTATATATTTTAGGGGGGGCAGAGGGAGAGAGAGAATCTCAAGAAAATGCCCCACTGAACAGGGAACCCAATGTGGAGCTTGATCTCACAATCCTGAGATCATGACCTGAGCTGAAATCAAGAGTTGGACACTCAACTGATTGAGCCACCAGGTGCCCCACAAAATAGATTTCTTAATAAAATTAAGATAAGTTTACCACTTTGGTTATACTGAACTGAGTTGCTTCTATTTGGTCATAAATTTATAGGAAAGGGAAGGACTATTCCATTAGAATCTGCTTTGATGTGAATAAAGCAAATTATACTCAGTTTATTACTTGATGATAATGGAAAAGATTGTGTTATAGAAGTTATGTTGGAAATTTTCTACAGCTATATTGTGCATCCATCAGCACAATTATGACAGTGTAGGGCCACGTTTTCTAGAGCAAATATTTCTGTGTTGGGGTTGCATATTAAGCACTAAATTGTAAGGAATTGATAGAAGGAATAAATGTCTTCAGAAACATTTCCATATAAATGGTAGAAATTTGACCATCTTGCAGGAGCCTAGCCAAGTATTTAAGTGAATATTTATCAAATATGTATTTATTTCTTTTTTTTTTTTTAGATTTTATTTATTTATTTGACAGAGGGGGAGAGCACAAGCAGGGGGAGTGAGAGAGAGAGAGAAGCAGACTCCCCAATGAGCAGGAAGCCTGATGCGGGACTCGATCCCAGGACCCTGGGGTCATGACCCAAGCCAAAGGCAGACGCTTAGCCTGACTGAGACAATCAGGTCTCCCATTACCAAATATGTATTTCAAACCAAATGTTCACAAGTTGAAATGGGCCGTAAGGGGGTATACTATGCAGCAATTGAGGCATGGTTAATGCAGAATACCTCATCATCCAAAGGTCCTTTACAAAATATCTAAACTTATCATTTTGTAATATAGTACACCCTAAAGTATAGATAATGTCCAAGTACTATTTAAAGAATTTTCATTCTATAAAAGTCTTTTTATGACCACCCTGCTAAAGTATTAGAACCAGGGCTCCTGGGTGGCTCCACTGGTTAAGCATCTGTCTTTGGCTGAGGTCATGAACCCAGGGTCCTGGAATCAAGCCCCTCATGGGCTCCCTGCTTCTTTTTCTGCCTCTGCCCCTTCCCCTACTTGTGCTCTCTCTGTCTCCCTCTGTCTCAAAAACATAAATAAAATCTTAAGAAGGAGGAGGAGGAGGAGGAGAAGTATGAGTACCTATGAAGGTCCCTGGACGTTGGTCCCTGGATGTCCTTTCCCCAACCACATTCTGCCCCCTGCAGTTCTCTAGAGAGAAGCTCTACTCTAAATTTTGTGTTCATCATTTCTTTGTTTTGTTTGAAAATAGTTTTTCATCCCCAAATGATATCTTGTTAAATTTTGGCTGCTTTTCAACTTTATATAAATGTATCATATTGTATATATTCTTCTGTAATTTGCTATATTTCAAAAGGCTGTTTTAAGGATTTATACACAGAGTCAGTTATATGTGATATAATTTTATTTCATTCTTTGTCCTGGCTGCATATTTTATCTCGTTGTTTAAGAATATAACACAAACCAGCAAGTTCTCCTCAAAATAGTTATTTGGACTAGTTCATTTTTTTCCTATTGCAAATGATGCTGTTTCTTCTATTCTTGTACAAATCCATTGATATGGGTACTATTTCTCTAGAAGTGGAATTTCTGTGTCATAGGGGATTTCTTTGCTAGGAAATATCAAATTGCTTTATAAATTCTATTTCCAAATCTGTATATGCACTTTCAACAGCTGTTTATATAAGCTCCCAACTTTTACCAACCCTTGGTCATTGTCAGGCTGTTAATTCTGTCACTTTGAGATTGTGAAGTGGTATTTCATTTTGTCTTATCTTATAATTCCCTGATTCATAATGAAATTGTCATTTTACTTCCATTTTTCTTTGGAATTTAATAATTTCACAATGACATGACTAAGTGTTGGATTTCTTTTTTTAATCATGCCTGAGATATTCTGGGCTTTCTAAATACGTAGAGTAACTTTTACTATTTTAGGAAAATTCCCAGACGTTTAAAAAAGTATTTCATCTCCCCTAGTCTCTATCTCCTCTCCTTAGAGGAGACTATATAATAGTCTTATTATATGCCTCTTAAACTCTATTTTTTCTATATTTTCTCTATCTTCTGTATTTTTCAATGTCCCTTAAACTCTATTTTATGTTTTTCATCAAAGAGAAAAATTATTTATCTTCATAAATTGCCTTCAGCATTTAAGGATCTTGACAAAATTTAATATCCATTCTTCACACAAACACTTGGGAAAGTATAACCTGGTTATCCCTAAAGCCAGCTTCTAACTTAGTGGGGAGACACTATGACATTCCCACTAAGGTCAAGAATAAGGCAAGAAGGCTCACTTATTTCCATTACTACTTAGTACTATATTGGAAGTATAGGCCAGTGCAATTTTTTTAAAAAGGAAAATAACTAGAAATCTAGCAAATGGAAAAGAAGATACAAAACTATCTCTATTAGCAGATGATATGGTAATATACCTGAAACATCTAAGAGAGTCAAGGCTGCAAAAAATGAAATAAGTTTAGGAAGAGAGTAGAATAGAAAATGAGCATACAAAACCAATGTGTATAAAAATATAACCAGGCAGTGGAGAAAATTCTATTTACATTAGCAACAGGTAAGATACAATTCCTGGAAATAAACAGAACAAGATATGTGAAAAAACCATATGAGAAAGACTTTAGCACACTTCTGTAAGTGGATGTGAACAAATGGAACAATATCCCTTGTTTGTGGATGTCAATTTTTTTTTTTAAGATTTTATCTATTTATTTGAGAAAGAGCATATGAGCAGGGGGGAGGGCAAAGGGGGGAAGGGCAGAGGGAGAGGGAGAAGCAGACTCACCACTGAGCAGGGAGCCACATACAGGGCTTGATCCCAGGACCTTGAGATCATGACCTGAGTGGAAGGCAGACTCTTAACTGACTGAGATATCCAGGCACCTGGATGTCAATTTATTTTAAATTAACATGGAAATTTAGCGCAGCCCCAACATAAATAGCATAATTTTTTTCTTTAAGCAAAAAATAATTCTGAAATTCATATTGCAAAAAGCATACTAGAGTACACACGATATTTAAAAAAACATACAGAATACTGGGTAGAAAAGAAAGAGCCATAAATGGGAAATAGTCCTTTCAGATATGAAAGCACATTAGAAAGCCTCTGTATGTAAAACACTGTGGTATGAGTGCAAAAGGAGACACAGAGACAAATGGAATAAACAAAAATTCAGAAATTAATACAAGTACTTAAAAATATAAAAGCGCCATCCCAAAATGGACTTTTAAATAGATAAAATGGGAACAACTAACAAGGCATTTGGAAAAATAATGAAATTGGGTCCCTATGTCAAATACCAGAATAGGTCCCAAATAGAGAAGAAATCTAAACATAAAAAAATAAAACCATACAAATACAAGAATACACAGCTGAAGTTTTATATAACCCAAGTCTGAGAACTTAATTACAACTCAAAATCCAGATACTACATAACCTATAAAAACACTATACGCATTGACAAAAGACAAATGAGAAAATAAGAGAAATATTGGCAAAATATAGCAAAAATAAAAAACTAATATAAAGAGCTTTTAAGACTCAGTGGGTTAAAGCCTCTGCCTTCGGCTCAGGTCATGATCTCAGGGTCCTGGGATTGAGGCCCGAATCGGGCTCCCTGCTCAGTGGGGAGCCTGCTTCCTCCTCTCTCTCTGCCTGCCTCTCTGCCTACTTGTGATCTGATCTCTCTCTGTGTCAAATAAAATCTTTAAAAAAAAAAAAAGAGCTTTTAAGAATAAAGAAAAAAAGGGGCACCTGAGTGGCTCAGTCGTTAAGTGTCTGCCTGTGGCTCAGGTCATGATCCCAGGATCCTGGGATCAAGCCCCATGTTGGGGCTCTGCTCAGCAAGGAGCCTGCTTCTCCCCTCCCTCTCCCTCTGCCTGCTGCTCCCCCAGCTTGTGCTCTCTCTCTCTCTCTCTCTCTGTCAAATAAATAAATAAAATTTTTTAAAAAGGAAGAAATAAGGGAAAAAAAACAGTGACACCCCAATGGCAAGAACACTTAATCCTTAGATAGCGGCTCTTAGCCACCATTTCTCACTTAAGTGAACTAGAAGATCTTGGAGAAAAGGATGATTGTAGGTCTGACACAGGGAAGGTACAGAGCAAAGCCTCCTCCATCTTTTTTGTGCAGAAAGCAAAGCAGTGTTCAATAATTGATGGAGACTTAACAAATGGACAGGCGAATCAACTCGAAGAGACTCATACTAGCCAGATTTGGGGAAATTTAAGCACAAAAAAAGACAATGGTGAATTATAAAACATTAAAATAAAAACAGAATCTAGAGTCTGTAACATTCCTCAAAAGATGGGTGGGAGGAGGGCACAGGAGGTTTTCTTGATGGAAGAATGTATGGTAATAAATATGCAAGAAAAGGGCGCCTGGGTGGCTCAGTGGGTTAAAGCCTCTTGCCTTCGGCTCAGGTCATGATCTCAGGGTCTTGGGATGGAGGCCCGCATCGGGCTCTCTGCTCAGCAGGAAACCCGCTTCCTCCTCTCTCTCTCTTTGCCTCTCTGCCTACTTGTAATCTCTCTCTCGCTCTGTGTCAAGTAAATAAACAAAATCTTTAAAAAAATATGCAAGAAATGACAGAAATATCAAATCATGGCTTTGCATCAATCTCTCTTTTTTTTTTTTTGGCATCAATCTCTAATTTTAATAATTGTTTTGGTCAGGAATCTTCAATGGAGGGGGCGCCTGGGTGGCTCAGTGGGTTAAAGTCTCTGCCTTCAGCTCAGGTCATGATCTCAGGGTCCTGGGATCGAGGCCGGAATCAGGCTCTCTGCTCAGCAAGGAGCCTGCTTCCTCCTCCTCTCTCTCTCTCTGCCTGCCTCTCTGCCTACTTGTGATCTCTCTGTCTCTCTGTGTCAAATAAATAAATAAAATCTTTAAAAAAAGAAAAAAAGGAATCATCAATGGATTTTGAAATCAATGGGAGAACGTTGCTGGGAAATTAGTCGTGTGAATATACTGGGAACAGCATTAGAGGCAGAGGGACCAGAAATAGTCACAGTAAAGCAGAAGTGGGATATGAATCATACCTAAGGGGCCACAGAGGAGGAGTAGAGAAAGGGAAGGTGGGGGGAGGAGAGGAGGAAACGAGGTGGCTAGATCATGCGCAGACTTGAAGGCAATTATAAGGACTGGCTTTTGTCACACTGAAATGGGGAACAATTACAGGGTTTTGAGCAAAAAAGTGATATAATCTGACTTAAGTTAAAAAAAAAAGTCACTCTGAATAGTCTGGAGGGGATAAGGAGAAAAGAAGAGATATATGCCAGGATGGTATTACTCTCAAAGGCACAGAGAATCTAAATAGTGGTATTGTGTAAATGCGAGTATGAACAGAGTGTGATGGTTCATTTTATGTGTCAAATTGATTGCACCAGGGAGTACCCAGATCTTTAGCAAAACATTATTTCTGGGTGTGTCTGTGAGAGTTTTTCCCAATGACATTAGACTTTGAATCAGTGGTTGTAGCAGAACAGATTGGCGTCACCAATGTGGGTGGACGTTACCCAATTTGTTGAAGACCTGAATAGAACAGAAGGCAGAGGAAGGGAGAAGGTGGCCCCTTTCTGCCTGATCGCTTGAGTTGATGTTGTTCTTCTCCTGCCCTTGACTGAGATGTAAGCTCCCCTGATTCTTGGACATTTGGACTTGGACACCACCAGCTTTCCTGGGTCTCCAGCTTGTAGATGGAAGACTGTGAGACTTCTCAGCCTCCACAACCGCACGAACCGATTCCTTATAATAAATCTCAGGGTTCCCTGGAGGGCCCTGTCTGATACACAGACAGACAATTGATGGCAGAGAACACATTTTCTTTTTTTTTTTTTTTTTTTTTTTTTTTTTTTTTTTTATAATGATTATAAGCTCAAACTTTTTTTTTTAAAGATTTTATTTATTCATTTGACACAGAGAGAGAGATTACAAGTAGGCAGAGAGGCAGGCAGAGAGAGAAGAGAGAGGAGGAAGCAGGCTCCCTGCTGAGCAAAGAGCCCGATGTGGGCCTCGATCCCAGGACCCTGGGATCATGACCTGAGCCGAAGGCAGTGGCTTCAACCCACTGAGCCACCCAGGCGCCCGAGAACACATTTTCTTTATACAATTTGTGAATTGTGCACACACTGAGAATAAAAAGCAAAGTATAAATTTTGGAAAATCACACAATATTTTAACCATTTTAAGAATGAGTAGAAATTCAGATGTGAACAGAATTTAAAAAGTAAATGAACTTGCTTTATACCAATGACAATCTTAAGCCTTAATAATATTCATTGTATTTCAAAAACTACATCGCTATATGTATCTCAGGAAAGAATGAAGTTTTACGTGAATTAAGATACACACGTAAAATGACATTTTATAGAGGACTACAGCGAGAAAAAAAAAATCAGCGTAAGAGAGCATTTTCCCTAGGTGTTCCCAAGCCATCAGAACATGCAAAGTGAAATTCTAGTGAGATGTTACTGACGTTATTGCCAATGATTTTATGAACATTTAAAAGAAATGTTTTCTTTTCCTTTTTTTGGACAATGAGGATGTGCTTTATTGGTTTTTAGTTTTTGCATTTCATCAGTAGTAGAATCAAATTACAACTTTAGTAATAGATTTACATTCCTGGCACATCCAATACTCCCTTGGAAATAGCTGAAATGGGCTTTGAAGCCTTGATGGGCACAGTTGTAAAAGAAAAGGAAGCACAGAGGGTAGGCGAGAAATCAAAGCTTGTTTCAGCACAGTAAGATAAATTATTGAAAAATAGGAATTGTTATACCGGTAGCTAGAGTCCTTATTTAGAGTTCTATTCCAAAACCAAATACTTCTGCTTTTCCTCTGTCACACCAAGACCTGAACACTTCAGTCTTTTGTTTTGACAAACTTCCACCCAATAATTCTATGTTTTATGTGGAACAATTGTTCAACCCACTGTGTTTTGTTTTGTTTTTCCATTTTATTATCCAATTTCAAGTTTACATAAAACATCTAGAAAATCCACAGTCGGTTAAGAAAAATAATCTCAAAGGTAAACATTAACAAACACAGCATTCTCTGGTTTCTCTCAGATGACAGATTTTATTTGTGAAGAGAGCACATGATAGGCCATTAGAGAAGAAGAAAAAATAATTGGAAGAGCTAAAACAATTATACTGTGTAATGGTTTCATCATGGTCGTTTCGCGGACTCACATCTGTGACGATCCTGAATCTACTAATTAAATAGCGCCAGCATAGGAAATAGAGCATCTGGACCAAAATCATGGCTGAGATACCAACAGAAACATTACCTATCCCTCACACTTTCTTTTCACTTGACAAGGCTCTATAAAGGGACATTGTCTTCCTTAAATACTTCTCTCTCTCTTTTTAAAAAGATTTTATTTATTCATTTGACAGAGAGAGAGATCACAGGTGGATAGGCAGGCGGGGGCCGGGGGACGCTGAGCAGAGAGTCTGATTCGGCGCTTGATCCCAGGACCCTGGGATCATGACCTGAGCCAAAGGCAGAGGCTTAACCCACTGAGCCACCCAGGCACCCTCCTTAAATACTTCTGAAACAAGATTATTAACATAGAGATCTCTCCATCTCTTTCTATAATGGAAAATAATAATATAGATAAATAATTCCAAATTAGTTCTGTTAAAATATTTTTCCTCTGATGATTTAGAAAATGAGTCTTAATTCCTATCCACCTTGGGGATGGGTGGGGTCAACATTGAGCTCTTTTTCATCTTTGTAATTCCTTTATTCTTATCACTATGTTTTTAAGGAGGTTCCTCCCATATTATGTCTTTGGCAGCCTGGTCACACAAATATCTTACACTGTCCTCTGTAAGAGTTTTGAAATCATCTTTACTCAGCACTCACACTGCAGAATGGCATGGAGTTCCATATTAATGTTCAAGAATAACATACAAAAAAATAAACTCTTCAGGGTTAAAAAGAAAGGCGTAGTTTTTAATTTTGTTCTGTGGGTGGATTCATAAATGGAGAAGAACTTGAGATGTGTCATGGTGGGAGGGGTGTTCCAGGGTTCCTACCTCAAGCCAATTGTTCAATATAATTATCAACTGTCAACATCCTCTAAGATGATCTAGTCTTTCCTGTGTTTCCTAAATTCATACAAAGAGAAAATTAGGTCCTCTGCTGTCATTTATCTTTAGCTAGACTTCACAGTATGGTTTTCATCGGTTAAATATTAGCTTTTATCTATTCATTGAAAATGCATGGGGCATCTGGATGGCTCAATGGGTTAAGCCTCTGCCTTCAGCTCAGGTCATGATCTCAGGGTCCTGGAATTGAGCCCTGCATAGGGCTCTCTGCTCAGCGGGGAGCCTGCTTCCCCCTCTCCCTCTGCCTGCCTCTCTGCCTACTTGTGATCTCTCTCTCTATATCAAATAAATAAATAAAATATTAAAAAAAAGAAAAAGAAAATGCATGGGTGCCTAGGTCCTGGTATTTTTTTGGGATGTACCACTCCACAGTTGTCTGCCCTGGCTTAGTTGCATAAACAACCAAACCCATCTGGACTTTTTATGTTGTGTTACTCTGCTTGAATTAAGAGAGTTTAAGGGTGAATAAAATAAAGTACCTTCATTTAGGTAGTTCACATTCTAACAGAGAAGACTTCATTAGGGATATGCGAAGGGATTGTGAAATGGGTTCTTACCCACATTAGTACACACACACACACACAGCTGAGAGTTATCATTTATTCTTTCAACAAGCATTTATTGATCCAGATATTATTCTAGGTTCTAGGAATACTGAAATGACAAAGCAGACGAAATTCCTTGCCTTTATGGTAGCTATTTTCTAGTAAGTGGAAAAACAACAGCATCATGAGAATTTTAACTAAATTGTGTAGTGTATTAGAAGATGATAAATAACATGGGGAAAAAAATAAAGCGGGAAAGGAGACAGGAAATTCTTCCTGGAAGAGAGTTGAGATTTTAAAGAGGGTGGTCAAGGAAAGCCTCACTGAGAAGGAGATAATGAACCAGCACTTGAAAGAAGTGGGAAAGCAAGGCATGAAGGTGTCTGGGGACGGGGAAGAGAGCAAAACAAATCAGGAGCAAATGCAGCAGGTTGGAGCAAGAGCAAGAGGAAGAGGCAGGAAGTGACTGGGTGAGGGGCAGAGCAGCAGCGAATGAGGTCAAAGAGGTCGTGGTCAAGGAGGGCAGGGTCTCTGAGAGCCTTGTTCTCCATTTTAAAGATTTTCTCTGGAGTTTTTCTGACCTAGGGCAGCTCACTGCCCACTGCAGCTCTTGCAAAGAGAAGTGCTATATTGTGAGTTGCCTTTTTACAAGATCGCTTCAGCTACGGCATTGAGGGGGAAAAAAGACAAATCAGGGAAATCTTTTATACTACTAAGAATTATAATCCCGATGGGAGATGATGCCATCTTTGGCCCAGGTCGTAAGGATGATAAGAAGCCTTAAAATTCCAGATGTATTTTGCAGGATAAACCAGGAAGAGTGCTGGTGGATTGGTATGAATGATCAGGGAAAGGTGGAGTTAAGGATACTCCAACAGTCTAGATCAAAACCTGGCGGGGCGACATTTAGAAAATCGACCTCTGTGGCTATAAAATGTGCCTCTGCCCACTCTTGTTAAATGGGCATGAAAATTTGAATTTGACTGATGACGGCAGCGCGGTAACATCTCGATTTCGCTGGTTGCATAAGCTTTCCTGCCACAGTAAAATTTGCCATGATTTATTCTGGACAGGGGCCTGGCTGATGGGATCGACGAAACCCAGTATTCCAGGGTCGTGGTGTCTCATGGTGGAGATCTCCTTTCTCACAAGGTCACTAAGGCCCCAATTTGTCATGAAATAGTTCCATTTCCCTTTCACATGTGCCTTGTTGAGTTGCATTTCTTATCCGCTTATGGAGACAAGAAATAGGAAATCTAAGTTTCATAGACCAGAATAATTCTTTTTTTAATTTAATTTTAATTTTTATTATTATTTGCCCCAGGGGTACAGGTCTGTGAATCATCAGGCTTACATCTTTCGCAGCACTCACCAAAGCACAAACCCTCCCCAATGTCCATAACCCATCCACCCTATCCCTACCCTCCCACCTCCCAGTAACCCTCTGTTTGTTTTGTGAGATTAGGAGTCTCTTGACCAGAGTAATTCTCAACTTCGGTTCAATATTTTAAACTCTACATAATTCTGAATCCGTGAATTATTCAATGAGTCAGCAATGGCGCATAGCTACCAACAAATTTGGTGCCAACAAATGTTTTAAGAATTATGAATGTTATGTGATTGAACAAGAGAAAGTAGCCAATGAGAAGAGGATAAATTCTAAATGCAGGGGAAATATTTTCTTACTAATTATTTGGCATACCAGGTCTCATTCCTGAGGTAATGATGCCCCCTTGTGGCTCTAGATTGAAGCCAAATCATTCCTTCTCCATTTCTTCTGTAATTTAGGGTGCTAATTATGAAATGCCATGACATGTTTCTATGTTAACATTAAATTATAACATAGAAATTCACATTAACTAAACTTTCAACTTACTCTCTATTCTAGGATGTAGATTTCCAAGAAAAAAATTTACCTTTAATCCAGCTTTTTTCTTTTCTGTTGGGAAAATAGCATCAATTTGGTGATAGAACATTGTGTGTGTGTGTGTGTGTGTGTGTGTGTGTGTGTGTGTGTGTGTGTAGTTTATTCATGATACTTACATGGTGTAAATTCACTAAGAACACGTAATCAGTGAATATTGAACAGATGAGCTCAGAAAAAATATAGAGTTAGGTGTCTGTGAATCTCTAGTCACATTTTTTTGGGTCAACTGTTTTATGTATTTCTTGTTTAAAGACACCGTATTAAATATATATTGTTGGTTCATTAACATTATAAGATTCACTGACAGCCAACAGCACCATCGCTCACGCCTGAAGGAAGTTTATCAAACACACGTACTTTCTCCATTAGGCACATGGCAGCCTTCCTGCACTTATGAACAACAGACAGCACGTCAGTATCAGCACTGCACGTGGGGAGAATTTTATTTTACTTTTAAAGCTTGTATTTATTTATTTGACAGACAGATAGCAACAGAGAGAGAGAGAGAGAGCAAACAAGCATGGGGGAGCATCAGGCAGAGGGAGAAGCAGACTCCCCACTGAGCCTGGACCCCCGACATGGGGCTCGATCCCAGGACCCTGAGATCATGACCTGAGCTGAAGGCAGATGCTTAACCCACTGAGCCATCTAGGCGCACCCATGGGGAACATTTTAGACAGTGAACTCACCAACAGAAAAGCACAAAGACACACACACAAAAATACATTGCCCTAAATATACCAGCAAAAGAACACTTGTTTAGTGTGTGGCTGGAGAAACAAGAAGGTAGAGCATTGGCTTGCTTGCCCTCTGTTCAGACCACATGCCTTAGGCAGCTCAAACTGTCACTCTGTGCATGTCCTTTGATGACCATGAAAGTCTCACAGGATATTGATTTTAAGTACAAGTACATTCTAGCAAATGAGTGAATTTATAAATACATGAGTAATGAAGTTCAGTTGTATACGTGATCCTTTCTGAGAGATTTAGGGATTTGAAGTTAGGAAAAATCTCAAGAATAACTGTGGGTTTTTTTTTACCCTACCAAAGAAAATAATATAAAATAAAACAACAAAATTTCAATCTTATTATTAAATATAAAGAGTCAAAAGACAAATTCAAGTGATAATTGTCTTCACCTCTACTTTGAAGGAAAGAGCATACCTTGAAGACAGTGTTTAGTTAATCTCTGCACACTTTCGGGAGAGTATTGGTCAGGATGGATGTCCATGCTATATTGTTCATTTCAAAAAATGCAAGTTGAACGTAAAGAGAATTCAGATGTAATAAACTTGAGAAAAGAAGTATGTTTCTGTTAGCACATTGAAAGAATCACTTATAACTCATGTTAGTATTTGTTATTTTAGGTAGTTAAGATAGGGAAGAAGAAAATAATATCTTGAGCCAAACTCTTTTTTTTTTAAAGATTTTATTTATTCATTTGACACACAGAGAGAGATTATAAGTAGGCAGAGAGGCAGTCAGAGAGAGAGGAGAGAGGAGGAAGCAGGCTCCCTGCCGAGCAGAGAGCCCGATGTGGGCCTCGATCCCAGGACCCTGGGATCATGACCTGAGCCAAAGGCAGCGGCTTTAACCCACTGAGCCACCCAGGCGCCCTTGAGCCAAACTCTTTAAATTGGAATCCCAGTTCAGCCATTAACTAACATGTGTGACTTTTCCAGTAAACCTCAGTGTGCATTAACATCTCCATCTGTAAAACGAGTATGATAGGGCGCCTGGGTGGCTCAATCAGTTAAGCATCTGCCTTCAGCTCATGTCATGATCCCAGGGTCCTGGAATCAAGTCCTGCATCAGGCTCCCTGCTCGGTGGGGAGTCTGCTTCTCCCTCTGCCTAAACCCACCCTGCTTGTGCTCTCTCCCTCAAAAATAAACAAGTAAAATCCTTCAAAAAACCCAAAAAACCAAAAACCAAAAAAACAACCCGAGTATAATAGCATCTATGTCTATAGCCAGTTTCCACCTTAAAATATTTGGCAAATTCTAAACCCTGCCTGGACAAGATACTATAAACTAAGCCAAAGACTTCTGAAAAGAACAGTTTTTGTAGCCTCATGTTGTTAGCAAGACAAAGATTTGATTCTAGAGCTCACCAAAGAGGTCTCTAGAGAACATACCAAGCTTTTAGTTGAAAACCTGGAGGACTATCTCAGGAACAGAGTGAATACAGGTAGGCTGTTCCTTAACAAAAACGCAACTTACACTCAACTCAGTTCAGCATCTTGTTAGGATTGAAGTGTTCTAACCCGCTCTATTTTGCCTACCAGAGAAAAAGTTATCATATGGAGCCTCTCTAGTTTTAATAGGATTGAAAACCAAGATAAAAGATCCCATAAAGGGCGCCTGGGTGGCTCAGTGGGTTAAAGCCTCTGCCTTTGGCTCAGGTCATGATCTCAGGGTCCTGGAATCGAGGCCCACATCAGGCTCTCTGCTGGGGAGCCTGCTTCCTCCTCTCTCTCTGCCTGCCTTTCAGCCTACTTGTGATCTCTCTCTCTCTGTCACATAAATAAATAAAATCTTAAAAAAAAAAAGGTGTTTGGCTACTTTTTTTTTTTTAAACCCCTCTTGGATTGACCCTTTTGACTCAATTTACTACATGAGTTCGTGGCTTTGGCTTGGCGATTCCAAGTTTTTAGCTTTTAACTCCTCGAACTTTATGACCTATTGACCTCATTCAGCACCAACTTCTGGGCGGCAACGTGAAACCTGAGGCATGTGGGAACTTGAAGAATAGGCTAGAATTCCCACTCAACTCTCCTGGCCTTCTACTTGCCAAAGGCAGATGCCTCCAGAGGCCTGGAATGTCCCAAACGTATTTTCCATCCATTATCTCTACTCTAATGAAAAGCAG
This sequence comes from Ailurus styani, assembly GCA_002007465.1. Classification (NCBI taxonomy): domain Eukaryota; kingdom Metazoa; phylum Chordata; class Mammalia; order Carnivora; family Ailuridae; genus Ailurus; species Ailurus styani. The sequence continues at coordinate 222,167 of LNAC01001227.1, read as the reverse complement.
GTGCAGAGCCTCAGGGCAGAAACTTCTTAAGGACTGCAATTTTCATCTGAAGTTGAAAGGAGGGGGAAAAAAGAAGCAACATTAATGACGTGATCGAAAGTCTTCATCAAGAACCACGGAATTCAACATGCCCTGCGGAAGGTACCCCCTCTTGCGTTGGTGTTCAGCAAAGTGCTCCAGTATCTTCTCCAAAGACGCTGATCCCTAGGCATAATTACGAAGTTGCTACAGCTGGGTTCAGCGGGAAACCTCCCTTCGTCACAGTTCCCTTTCTGTTCGTCAGCATGTAATCCCCAGCCTGGGATGGAGACTTTATTTCTGTTTTATGCCTTGCTAATGCCTCAGGCATGCGCAGGCCTGCGTTTTGGAGCAACACTCCATGGTCCAGTTCTCTACATTATTTTATTTTATTTTATTTTATTTTATTTTATTTTATTTTATTTTATTTTTTAATTTTTTAAAAAAGATTTTATTTATTTATTTGACAGAGAGAGATTACAAATAGGCAGAGAGAGAGGAGGGAGCAGGCTCCCTGCTGAGCAGAGAGCCCGATGCGGGCCTCGATCCCAGGACCCTGAGATCATGACCTGAGCTGAAGGCAGAGGCTTTAACCCACTGAGCCACCCAGGCGCCCCTCTACATTATTTTAAATCAGAACTCATTAAATCAAGTCTTTGAATTAAATTACATTAAACTAAATTAAGTTAAACTAAATTAAGCTTTGACATTGGAGCCAGTTGAATGCATGCCAGTTTCTCTCCAGGCTTATGTCCACTGAGTGAGCCGCGACAGCCCTCACTCTCAGACACACCGAGATACGTCTGTCCCAGTCCATAGAGACCTCACAAGGCGAACTGAAGACATTAAAGGAATGTCAGTCATCTGGATAGGGTGGTAAGAAATAAAAGTTTCTGGGGCTCAGTCAGTTAAGTGGCTGCCTTCCGCTGGGCTCATGGTCCCAGGGTTCTGGGATCGAGTCCTGCACTGGGCTCCCTGCTCAGTGGAGAGCCTGCTTCTCCCTCTCCCTCTGCCTGCCTCTCTGCCTACTTATGATCTCTCTCTGTCAGATAAATAAATAAAATCTAAAAATAATAATAATAAATAAAAGTTTCTCTGGTGAAACTTGTTTTGGCCCATATGTATTTAAATTCCTTTTGTTAAAATCTCTTCTTATACACGGAGTTTTCCCTTTTGGCATGTGCTCTGTTCGAGGTGTGAGCAGACTCTCCGTAACTGGTTTTCTATAAACCTGTGGACACTTCTGCGTCTAAAGAGATTTTCCTAGGGGCGCCTGGGTGGCTCAGTCCTTAAGCACCTGCCTTCAGCTCAGGTCACGATCCCAGGGTCCTGAGATCCAGCCCCGGATCAGGCTCCCTGCTCAGTGTGGAGCTTGCTTCTCCCTCTCCCACTCCCCCTGCTTGTGTTCCCTCTCTCATTGTGTCTCTCTCTGTCAAATAAATAAATAAAAGTCTTTAATAAATAAGTAAATAAATAAAGTAAAAAGATTTTCCTAGAATAAAAGGCACACAAAATTGGATAAATACATCTATCAGCACCAGTTAAAATGGGATGAAGAGCAAATTTGTACATCTCTTTCCCAGAGGTTTGGGTGAGGAAAAAGTCCCCCATTTAGACATCATGTCTGTTTTTATAACACTCTCTGGGAGGGATGAAGTAAAACATAACTACTTTCATTCATAAATTCCTACTTTCAGTCATACTGTCACCTGCAAACTTTCTACAATTGCACCACTTTATTTTTTTAATTTAATTACAACGATCTTTCACTTTTTTCCAGCAGGTTTAGGGGTGATAGTACCTCAAGGATCGGTGTCCTGCAATCCCAGTAAAATTTCTTCTCCACTCTCAGACCATTTTACTAATACCAATGCGTATCATCTTGTGTCTTCTGCTGGGGACGGTGCCAGGAGATCCTGGCCCACCTGTTACTTAGACTCATAATCCTCTCCTTTATCTTTAACTGTTATAATTCACCCAGGCTCTGAAGAGACTAATACATCTTTGTTTTTCATGCAATCATCAGATTTTAGAACCGAGGATAAGATAAACTGAACAAATCTCTTGTGGTCCTTTTAACAGCTTGAGGAGTTGGTGGGACATCTGGACAACCTAATCTTTTATAGTGATCCATTAAAATTTTTGTAGCTACTCCATCTCTCATGCCATTTCAAAAGATATTTAAAATAACTTGTAAAATACCCTTTTTGTTTTTGAATAGTTATAGCTGTGTAGAAAAATTATGACGATCATATAGATAGTTCCCATATGTCCCACATCCAGTTCCCCAATTATTAATATCTTACATTAATGTGGCACATTTGTCATAAGTAATGGATCAATATTGATACATTATTATTCATAAGAGCCCATACTTTATTCAAATTTTCTTAGTTTTGCCTAATGCACTTTTTCTGTTCCAGGATCCCATTCAGGATCCTTGGCTATGATACTTTCTCAGACCTTCCTTGGTTTTGATGACCTTGACAGTTTTAAGGAGTACTGGTCAGGGCAGGTGTTTTGTAGAATGTTCTTCAGTTGGGGTTAGATTGATATTTTTCTCGTGATGAGACTAGTTTATGAGTTTTTGGAGGGAGAAACAGCAAAAGCAAAATTCTCATCACATAATACCAAGGGTACCTACTATTAATAAGACATCACTATTGATGTTAACTTTGAACACCTGACTGACAAGTGTCAGGTTTCTTCACAGTGAAGTTATTCTTTTTTTTTTTTTCTCCCTTCTTATACTGTGCTCTTTGGAAATAAGTCACTATATCTGGCTCACTTTTAGGGAGTTACGTTCCATCTCCTTGAAGGTGAATGATTTGGAATTTCTCTGCACAGGAAATTTTTCTATTCTTCCACATCAAATCATTTTTTTCATTTATTTGTATCAGCGTAGACTCATGGATATTTGTTTCCTACCTTGGGATATAGTTTGATGTTATATTATTTTGTTGGTCAACTCATTCTAGCTCCAGACATTGCTGGCTCTTCAGTTGAGTGCTGTGTCCTTTGCCGGATGCTCATGATTGTGTTTGAGCATTTTCTTACTTTCTGGAACCATAAGGTGCTTGTCTTGTCCTGCTCCAGGCCTAGAACCATCCATTTCTCTGAGGAGCCCTTGTACATTTTGTTAGAGAATGATATTAGGAAAAAAGATCTGGGTGATAATTGTTTCCTGCCATTTTAATCAACCACCTGAATGCTGTCATCCAACTGATTTTCCCCAAGACTTTTCCACCTTCTTTATTCTTATTGTTCTCTTTATTCTGAATAATTCTAATCTCTACCCTGTCATCACGTGCATTTGCAGGATCTGAGCAAGAAGATTCAAGAAAGCTTCTTTCATGTCATGAGTTTAATCCAATAATAAAGTCACTTTAGGTGTCCAATCAGTAAGAGCAATTTTATTACAGCATCAATCATCACCCGAGAGAAGGGGGGGTATGAAGTTAAGAAGAACCTTAGTGTCACCATATAAGTCATCCAAAATTGCTTACATTCGCAACATTTCAGCAGCCTCAAAGAAGTATTTCAGTTAACGTTTGCTCTTCATGGGTATTGAGGGCACATGCTGTGATGAGCACTGGGTGTTATGCTTAACTAATGAATCCTTGAACATAAGGACCAATTATGTACCATACAGTGGCTAACTGAACATAATAAAAAATAAAATAAAATAATAAAAAATAAAGATAAAAAAGAAAAATATTTGCTTTTCAAAGGACTGTTAAGGAAGTGAATGATAAGGCATACATTAAGGAAAAATATTTGCAAATTACATATCTGATAAAGGACTTAATTTTTATTTTTAAATTTTTAAAAAGATTTTATTTATTTATTTGACACAGAGAGAGAGAGAGAGATCACAAGTAGGCAGAGAGGCAGTCAGAGAGAGAGGAAGAAGCAGGCACCCCGCTGAGCAGGGAGCCCGATGTGGGACTCGATCCCAGGACCCTGAGATCATGACCTGAACCGAAGGCAGAGGCTTTAACCCACTGAGTCACCCAGGCACCTGATAAAGGACTCTATATAGCCAGATATATAAAGAACTCTCAGAACTCAAGAGTGAAAATATAATGCAATTTTTAAAAATGGCAAAAGACTTGAACTAGGTATTTCACCAAAGAAGATACACAAATAGTGAAGAAGCAGATGAGAAGAAAATCTACACCATTAGTTAGAGAAATGCAAATCAAAACTTTAATGAGGTATCACGATGTATTTTTTAGAATGTACAATTTTAAACTTTGACTATACCAATATTGGCAAGGATGTAGAGGAACTGAAACTTTCATGTATTGTTGCTGAGAATGTAAAATAATTACCACTTGGCAAAACATTTGGCAAGTTCTTAAAAAGTCAGACATACACTTAAAATGACTCAGCCATTCCACTTCTAGGTATTTACCCAAGAAAAGGTAATTAAGTTGCTGGTGAGACCCTTCAAAACTCATTTACCTGGCTGTAGAAAATATGAGAACCGCTGTTGAGATGTTGACACCAATTAATAATAGAACATCCATGAGCTTAAGTCCTTGAATAACTATGTGAAGTAGAGCTTTGTACTATTCTTACCCCTGATATTTGCTGGGTATGTAGTGTGAGCAAGAAAAAAACATTTTTTTTAAATGAACTATTGGGACTTCATCAAGATAAAAAGCTTTTGCACAGCAAAGTAAACAATCCACAAACCCAAAAAACAACCAACAGAATGGGAGAAGATATCTGCAAATGACATATCAGATAAAGGGCTAGTATCCAAAATGTATGAAGAACTTATCAAACTCAACACCCAAAAAACAAAATATCCAATCAAGAAATGAACAGAATACATGAAAAGATATTTCTCCAAAGAAAACATACAAATGTCCAGCAGACACAAGAAAAAATGCTCCACATCCCTCGGCATCAGGGAAATATAAATCAAAACCATAATGAGATACCACCTCACACCAGTCAGAATGGCTAAAACCAACAAGTCAGGAAATGACAGATGTTGGCAAGGATGCGGAGAAAGGGGAACCCTCCTACACTGTTGGTGGGAATGCAAGCTGGTGCAGCCACTCTGGAAAACAGTATGGAGCTGCCTCAAAAAGTTGAAAATAGAGCTATCCTATGACCCAGCAATTGCACTACTGGGTATCTGCCCAAAGGATACAAACATAGTGATCTGAAGGGGCACCTGAACCCCAATGTTTATAGCAGCAATGTCCACAATAGCCAAACTATAGAAAGAGCCCAGATGTCCATCAACAGATGAATGGATAAAGAAGATGTAGTGTGTATAACTAGAGGGTATTATGCAAAGAAAAATAAATTAATCAGAGAAGGGTAATTATCATATGATCTCACTCATATGGAATTTAAAAAACAAAACAGAGGAGCATAGGGGAAGAGAGGGAAAAATAAAATCAGATGATATCAGAGAAGGAAACAAACCATAAGAGACTCAACTATAGGAAAGAATCTGAGGATTGCTGGAGGGGAGGGGAGTGGGAGGATGGTGTAACTGGGTGATGGACATTAAGGAGGGCAGGTAATAAGACTGATGAATCAGGGCGCCTGGGTGGCTCAGTGGGTTAAAGCCTCTGCCTTTGGCTCAGGTCATGATCTCAGGGTCCTGGGATCGAGGCCCGCATCCGGCTCTCTGCTCCGCAGGGAGCCTGCTTCCTCCTCTCTCTGCCTGCCTCTCTGCCTACTTGTAATCTCTCTCTCTGTGTCAAATAAATAAATAAAATCTTTAAAAAAAAAAAAAAAAAAAAAAAAAAAAGACTGATGAATCACTGACCTCTACCTCTGAAACTAATAATACAGTCTATGCTAATTAATTGAATTTAAATAAAAAAGAAACATAACCTGAAAAAAAAGAAATACAATTTTAGAAGATTTAATTAATTTGTTTATTTTAGGGGGGAGGGGCAGAGGGAGAAGGAGAGAGATAATCTTAGTTATCCTTTCTGAGCATGACGTGGAGCCCCATATCATGACCCTGAGATCATGACCCCAACTGAAGTTGAGTCCAACACTTAACCAGCTGAACCACGTATGCACCCCAAGAAATACATTTTTAAAATGGTTTTAAGCCACTGGGATTTTGAGGTTCTTTGTTGTAACAGCATAAACTCACCTACTGACTGCAGTTACGAAGCTTGGGAAAATTGAGAAAATGGTCATTCAAATAATTTATTTTTATTTTAATTTTTTAATTATTATGTTCAATTAGCCAGCATATAGTACATCATTAGTTTTTGATGTAGTGTTCAACAATTCATTAGTTGCATATAACGTGCAGTGCTCATCACCACATGTGCCCTCCTTAATACCCATCACCTGGTTACCCTAATCCCCCACCCCCCTCTCAAATAATTTTCTTTAGGGAATTCTCTGGGAATCATGTTGAGAAAGCCTGCCCTCATGCATTGTTCTTGTCTGCATGGTCAAAGCTGGGTCACTGCCATGTTCATGATCCAGCCCACAGGAAGAGAAAATAAGGAAGTTCAGGACAAGTAATTAATTTCCTTTCATGAAAACAAGGTCAAATTGTATTTGTTCTTTCACTCAGGTATTGTCAAGTAGTCTCACATGGACACACTTCAGAGTTAAGAAAACCAGAAAATGGTGCCTCTGCCTAAGTGGCCAAGTGTCAAGAAGAAAGGAAGAATGGACTGTGTCTCTGACAGGAGGATCGGGGGTGAAGAGATTGGATTATAGACCGTGGGAAGTCTCCCATTTGGAAGGAACCTTTTATTGCAATGATCTCCAACTGATTCTACTCACAACTCTCTTGGCTTTTTCTCTTATCTTCTCTTTTTAACTCAGCAGTCATGTTCTTTTTCCTTTATTACAAACTCTGTTGTATTTTGTTCTTTACAGTTTTATTGAGATATAATTGACATACAGCACTGGACACATTTAAGTTGTACAGGATAAGGATTGACTTACAAACATTGTGAAATGGCCATAATAAGTTCCGTTAACATCCATCTTCTCATATAGATACAAAAAAAAAAAAGAAAAAAATTTTCCTCGTGAGAACTCTTAGAATTTACTCTTTTGGGTGCCTGGGTGGCTCAGTGGTTAAGCCTCTGCCTTCAGCTCAGGTCATGATCTCAGGGTCCTGGGATTAAGTCCTGCATCAGGCTCCCTGCTCTGCAGGAAGCCTGCTTCCTCTTCTCTTTTGGCCTGCCTCTCTGCCTAATTGTGATCTCTCTCTCTGTGTGTCAAATAAATAAATAAATAAATCTTAAAAAAAAAGAATTTACTCTTTTAAAATTTTATATATGCCATACAGCAATATTAATTATAGTCATTGTGTTATACATTATATTCCCAATAATTTTTATCTTGTAACTGGAAGTTTGTGCCTTTTGACCACCTTCGTCCAACCCCTTTTGCCCCCACCACCAACCTCTGGCAACCACAAATCTGCTATTTTTTTCTATACTTTCTGTATCTTTTCCATCTCTGATATTTTCCCTCTGTCTCTCTCTTTCTCTCTCTGTTTGATTCCACATGTAAGTGAGATGGTTCAGTATTTATTTTTCTCTGTCTGACTCATTTCACTTAGCATAATGCTCTCAAGTTTCATCTATGTTGACAAAAAGTAGAATTCCTTCTATTTCATAGCCGAAGAGTATTCTAGTTTGTGTATGTGTATATGCACACATAATTTATATCACTTTTTATTTATCTGTTTATCCCTTGATGGACTCTTAGGTTGTTTCCATGTCTTGGCTATTTTAAATAATGCTGCAGTGAACATAGGGGTGCAGATAACTTTTCAAGTTAATGTTTTCTTTTCTTTTCTTTATTTTTTCTTTTCTTTCTTTCTTTCTTTCTTCTTTTTTTTTTTTTTTTTGATAAATACCCAGAAGTGGAATTGCTGGATCATAGGGTAGTTCTACTTTTAATTTTTCTAGGAATCTCCATAGTGTTCCATAGTGGCTGCACCAATATACGACCCACCAACAGTGCACAAAGTTTCCTTTTTCTCCACATCCTTGCCAGCATTTGTTACCTCTTAGCTTTTTTAAATTAACATATAATGTATTACTTGTTTCAGGGGTAGAGGTCTGCGAATCCTCAGTCTTACACAATGTTATCGCTTATCTTTTTGATGACAGCCATTCTAACAGACATGAGGTGATACTGTTCTTTGGATTTGCATTTTCCTAATGATTAACAACATTGAGCACTTTTTCATGTACCCTGAGGCCACTCATATATCTTTTGGGTCATATATCTTTACGTCTATTCAGGTCCTTTGCCCATTTTAAACTGGATCACTTATTTTTACTTGAGTTGTGTGAGTGCTTTATATATTTTGGGTATTAACCCCTTTATCAGATATATTACTTGCAAATATTTTTTCCCATTCCTTAGGTTGTCTTTTCATTTTCATTGTTTCTTTAGCTGTGCAGAAGCTTTTTAGTTTGGTGTAGTCCCACTTGTTCATTTTTTATTTTGTAGTTTGCACGTTAGATGTCATTTCCCAAAAAAATAATAGCCAAGACCCATGTCAAGGAGTTTTTCTCCTGTCTTTTCTTAGAGGACTTTTATGGTTTCTGGTCTTACATTTAAGTCTGTAACCCATCTTGAGTTAATATTTCTTTATTCAGACAAGTTTAAAAATCCTACTGATGGGGCACCTGAGTGGTGCAGTTGGTTAGGCATGCAACTCTTGGTTTCAGCTAAAGTCATGATCTCAGGGTCATGGGATTAAGCCTCATGCCCAGCTCTGCCTCAGTGGGGAGTCTGCTTGAGATTCTCTCCCTCTCCATCTGCCCCTCCCCCAACTCTCTCTCTCTCTCTCAAAATAAAATAAATAAAATCTTAAAAAAAATCCCTCTGATACATTTGGGAAGATAGGCTAAATGGCAGTTTCCAGAAGTTGAGTTGCTGTTGAATGCCATTATATTTATCACCATGTAACATATATTTTACCAATTGATTTTGATGGTTAGTTATGTCTCCCAGCTAGAATAAAAACTGAAGGAAGGCAGAGATTATTGTGTCCTTGTTGTTGCTCACTACTAAGCATCCCCAACACTCAGAACAAAGTTTTGATAATAACTAATGGTTATATGGTATTTACTACATGCTTTGTAAATAGGATGGTTATGTAATTTATTTTCCCAACCGGGACTCTTTTTAGATTGAACGGGAGGCCCTGTTAATAATTATGCTAGGACAACAGGAATAATCAAGAGTGTCCTAGACATAGTAGATTCCACAGTCATTCTGTCTGTAACTGTTCTACACAACCTGTGTGTGTGTTTTATGGATATTTCCTCATTTGCTCTTCATTACAACACTTGAGGGGAATTTTACAGATGAGATAGAGAACATCGCTGTCTCCATCTTACAGATGAGGAGACTATGATGTAGAAAGACTAAATAATTTTTTAGAGGGGAGGAGGGGCAGAGGAAGAGAATCTCAAGCCAACTCCCTGCTGAGTGAGGAGCCTGAGGTGGGTCTTACGACCCTAAGGTCATGACCTGAGCTGAAATCAAGAGTCGGATGCTTAACTGACTGAGCCATCCTGGTGCCCCAATAGAGACTAAATAATTTAGTCAAGACCTCACAGCTAGTATATTAAGCCTGGTTTTGAACTCAGGTAGTCTGTCCTCAGTGCTTATGATTACTCTGTTAAATTAACTTGAAAAATGTTTGTGGCTTAATGAATGAACTGGCCACATTCTTTCATATCCTTTGTAGTTTCAAGTTCTCCATGAGGACACTCTGGAGAGATTAGTCAGTCTTTTTTCCCACATTGAAGTCCATAACTCAGTGACTCATGGATAGGTTTGTCCAAATAAGAGGAAAACCTGGGAACAGTTTGAAGCTTCATGTGAGATGGTGTACTCATACATTAATTTATTCCAATGTAAGAAATAGATTCTGACTAGGAGAAAATATAAAAAGATGTAAATTAATTGAAAGCAATTTTACATATACCATATAGTATGTTCAGTTAGTTTTTTGTATAACATTTTAACTCCATTGACTAAAGTTCTTTCCAATAGAATATAAAGTCTGTTCTATGTGTTGGGCCGACGGGGTCCGGGGAACTGAGGAGGCCACAAGATGGCGGCTGCCCTACTGTCTCACCGCCCCGCCCCCCTCTAATCAGCTTCCACTCTCAAAAGACCGCCAAGGCCAGAGCTTCGGCGGGAAACCGAGGGCTGAACTCCATCCAATCTCCTACCAATTATGGTCATGTTCCCCTGTTCCGCCCACAGCCCATAAAAACCCGTGCGCATCCTCCCCAGGTGCGACTTCCCCGACTCCCTTCTCTCGGAGTCGCGGAACCTCGCCCGAGGGCATCTCTATTAAAAATCTCCCCTCGTGCCTATTCGTCTGGTGCTTTGTTTAATCCGCCGTTACTGGGAGGGCTACCGGGAAACCTTACACTATGTGATACATTTCTAAGAGCAGGTACGGTGATTATTTCAAGTATATGATTGATGTGGGAAGACATGGGAGTGAGGTAAAGAAAGGAAAATCTATTCTTATTTTTCCAGTCTTGGGGCCAAATATAGTCATTGAGATTATTATTACTGATTTTCTGAAGAAAATTTCCTTCAAAACTGCTTAGTTCTGTTTCTCGGCCTATGTCCAAATCTCTCTGTGATGAAAATATTAATACTCACATTCAACAACATTGTTTTGGTTGGTTTGTTTATTTTTGCTGCCCAATATACAAAATTATTTTTACCTAGGATTATCAGAAAATATAAATCTGGCTCAGGAGAAAGGACAAGACCCTGATGTTTAATATCCCTTTTCACTGAGAGACCGCAAATATTGATTTTCTAATGTTTTTACTTGAATTATATTTTCACTTTTTTTAGAACTCTGAAAGCACATAGAAACACATAATGGGCAACCGTTTTAGTCAACTTTACTCACCTAAGGATCTTAGAGGAGAAGTAAAGAAAAGGGGAGGGGGGAATTTTCACTATAGTTCCAACTAAAGTGGGACAATATGGTATATTTTGAAATGTCCATGAACTTTGGAGTCAGACCCTATATTTAGGCTGTGTAATCTAACTTATTTTTCTCCTTAAGCCTCTCCTTCTTCACCTATAAAAAAAAGATGATAAAAAGCCTGCCATTGACCTTAGCAGAGTGATTAAGGTTAATATCACCAGTAAAACTACTGACCTGTAGTTCCCCTTGATACGGCCCACTGAGAAGCACATTGCCTTTGTGGCATCCCCCCTAAAGTGCTGAACCTCCATCTCATAATGAGAAATCACCAGAGAAGTCCACCCTGAGGCACATTGTACAAAATAGTGGATGGGCACTCTTCCAAAGTGTCAGAATTGTAGAGACAAGGAAGAATTTCGGAATTGTTAGAGGCTGGAAGAAATCAAGGAGACAGGACAAAACTAAATCCAAGGTGTCATCCTGGATTGGGTCCTAAAACAGAGAAGCAATGGAAAAACTGGTAAAATTTGATTAAGTTTTGAATTTAGTTGATAGTATCGTACCAATATTATGATGTACTTAATCTTTTCCTTTGATCAATATTTGATGTTTCTGTAAGATAGTAACCCAAAGAGAAGTTCAGTCAAGTGTATATGGGAATGCTGTTTTCACAATTTATCTTAAAAAGTCCAGAGTTACCTTTTTAAAAAGCCTCTTGTGAAGACTTTTAGAATAATATATTCTGGAAAATCTGTAGTTTGATTTTTATTTTTACTGCTCTTAATTGAGCTCAGTTTGTTACATTAGTAACCTTCTAAACTTTCTTGTTCGTAGTAACTTGTCTGAGTTACTTTTTACTTCTTTTCAACTTTCCTAATTTATTCAGCCTCTGGGCCAGGCAATAATCTGAACAGCCAGAGGCCTTGGTTTTGTTGATCATTCAACAGAGAGTGCAGTTTCACAGCTCAGAACTCTTCTGAAGTCTCAGGCTTAATGAGACGTCCACCTGCCCCTGGAGGTTTGCATGGTTCCAGACATATTTTTCACCTATTGTCTCGGTACAAATTGGAGGCAGGTGCAGAACCGGAGGCCATTAACTTCTCAAGGACCCGAACTTCTGGTCGAGAGTGAAACAGGAGAGAAGTGAGAACAATGCTAATGAATGGACTCCAGCTTCTCATCACAACAATAAAAACAGGAACCCCTTTAGGAAATGCTGTCTTTGGCGTCAGGTCTCAGTATGGCAACAGCAGTGTGCTTGGTACAATTACAAAGTTACTAAAGTTTGTTACAGCAAGACCTACCCCTGTCATTTTTCTGTTCCTCCTTACATGATGCTTCATCCCGTACCTTCAACCATATCAGGCCCATTCTTTGCTAGACACCCCCTAGTACCTCTGGTTGATCATCACAGTTAAGGTGACCACCTTAAGGCACATCTGTTTCTTGTAGCTCTATCATATCTGTCCTCCCTGCCTACTTCTGCCTCTGTAACTTCATATGGCTTTCTTAGAAATTAACAAGGACTTCCCTTTGTATTTTCTGCTGTTGTATTTTAGAGAGGTGTTGAAGGCCCAAAGAAGTAGTTTTAATGGTCGGATGTAATTCCCTTGGACATCTGGGTTGAGGCAGAAAGTTTTGATCCTGTGAATATTTAAAAGGTATCTTTCCTGGGAATGTAAGAGCTGGGATGTCATATATTTGTAATGCTTGTCTATGTCATTGATCACGTGAAGATTAGCCCGATATTCCACATGCTGGGAGGGCACTGCACCATCCAAAATGCTTTTGTCCAATGAATACAAACTTAGATTCTGATCTTATATAATTTATCACTTATCAAGATCCAAGGATTTAATTTTAATCGTTAACATAGCTCAGATATTCCTAATTTATATTTCTTCACTACTTAAATAAAGTAGGTCCAGACACTTTAAATTATCTGGGGGCTGCCTGGGTGGCGTCTGGGTGGCACAGTCACTTGAGCATCAGACTCTTGGTTTTGGCTCGGGTTGTGATCCAAGGTCGTGAGATCCATTCCCGTTCCTATGCAGAGTCTGCTTGAGACTCTTGCTACCTCTCTCTCTGTGCCTCTCCCCTCTGTAAAATAAATCTTTAAAAATAAAAAATATAAAATAAATTATCTGGTAAGTAATACAAACCTGCTGAGAGTTTCTTGCCTTTCCCAACTTTTACAAATCTGAATGCAAACTACTCAAAAAATCAGAATTTTTGATAAAAAATACATATTTTTCCTAATCTGGTTCAATCCCATCATTTTACACATAAAGAAACAAAAAGCATAAGTAATTTACCTAATCACATAGTTTGTGTTCTAGATGTAACTAGAATCTAGAACTGACAGGTGGCCAGATGTTCTTTCCAGCATAGCTTATTACTGTTTTTATTTAAAAAGTTTTAACATCTTTATTGAGGTATAATTGATATACAAAGAAATACACATATTTAGTGTGTACTATTTGATGAGTTTGGGCATATGCAAACACGCATGGTACTATTACCATAATCAAAAGACATATCTCACTCCGGCCGAGTTTCCTTGTGCTCCTGTGAGTGTGTGTGTGTGTTGTGTGTGTGGCAAACACATGTAACATAATCTACCCTTTTAACAAATTTTGAAGTGTACAGTATTGTATAGTTAACTCTGCCATATTTGCTGTACAGAAGATCTCCAGAATTTGTTTATGTAGTAAAACTGAAACTTTATACCCATTAAGCAATTGCCCATTTCTTTTACTCTGTAGCCATCGGCAACCACTATTATATTCTTTGCTTCTACGAATTTAACTATTTTAGATACCTTACATAAGTCAAATCATGCAGTATTTGTCCTTCTGTGGTTGGCTTATGTCACATAGGGTAATGTCTTCTAGGCTCATCTACGTTGTCGCAAATGGCAGGATTTACTTCTTTTTTAAGGCTGAATAATGTTCAAGATGGGATGGGGAAGGAGACAAACCATAAGAGACTCCTAATCTCACAAAACAAACTGAGGGTTACTGCGGGGTGGGAGGGTAGGGATAGGGTGGATGGGTTATGGACATTGGGGAGGGCTTGTGCTGTGGTGACTGCTGTGAAAGGCATAAGCCTGATGATCCACAGACTTGTACCCCTGGGGCAAATAATAAAAATAAGTTAAAAAAAAGACTGAATAATGATCCTTTGTATACATACACTGCACTTTCTCTAGCTATTCATCTGTCGATGAACACGTGAGTTGTTTCCACATCTTAGCTATTGTGAATAATGGTGCTATGAGCATGGGGGTGCGGATATCTTTGAGATCCTGATTTCAGTTCTTCTGAATTGAAAGTGAGATTGCAGGAGCACATTGTAGTTCTATTTTTAGTGTTTTTTCCCCCATAGAATAGTATCTTTTATTTGTATAAAGGTATATACTTTTTAAAAATTAACATGTAATGTATTATTTGTTTCAGGTGAATCATCACCTTATATAGCAGTGAATCATCAGTCTTCTATAACACCCAGCAATCACCACAACGCATACCCTCCCCAGTGTCCATCACCCAGTTACCCCATCCCACCCCCCTTCCTAGCAACCCTCAGTTTGTTTCCCAAGATAAAGAGTCTCTTACGGTTTTTCTCCCTCTCTGGTTTCATCTTGTTTCATTTTTTCCTCTCTTCCCCTCTGATCCTCTGCCTTATTTCTTAAATTCCACACATCAGTGAGATCATGTGATAATTGTCTTTCTCTGATTGACTTATTTGACTTAGCATAATACCCTCTAGTTCTATCCATGTCATTGCAAATAGCAAGATTTCATTTTTGATGACTGAGTAATATTCCATACATATATGTGTGTGTATATATATATCTCCTGATTTTTGTATATATATGTATATGTATACATATATACATATATATATGTATATATATATATACACATCACATCTTCTTAATCCATTGGGGTTTTTTTTACACATTTAGTTTTACTGTAACAAAGCAACTTATACAAGTGTTTAAAGCTGAACATCATCTTTCCTTTCCAGTGAAACAAAAAGAAAATTTAAAAATAAACAGGAACAAAATTACAATAGAGAATATCAATTCCAAATAAGATCCTACAGGTTCTGCTGATTCTCCCATCAAGGGGCAGGGCTCAAGTCAGCATTAGGAGAGAGTTTTATTTTAAAAGAGTCACCTTAAACTGTAAGGATGTCTGTTAAACATCACAATTAAACATGCCAAAGGAAAAGCCATGTTTTCAAAATGCCCACTTAGCCCACCTAAACATCTCAAACCCACTCTTTGCCAACCTTCTAGAACCCCCCCTTTTTAAAAGTTTTTTCTTTTTTTTAAATAAGAGAAAGTAGGGTACATGTTGGTAAATGCTAACTGTCCATATTCACATAGATACACAGTGTAATCTCTGAGCCCAATATACAGAGAAAGGAGGGAACAAAAGAACTAGAATTCTATGTACTACTACTCAGGAGCCTAGCACCCTCCAGCTTCCAGCAGAGCTGAGGGAGCAGAAGGTTTTTCTTTTTTCCCAGAATACAGTGGTGTTGATTCCATAAGGTTTTTGTTGAGTCAGGAAGGGATAAAAATGAATTTGGAATAGAAAGAGGTAGAAATTCTTTTCCCACTCTATTCTGCTCAAGATATTTTTCCCCAAAATAAGTTGAGAACCATGGCATAAAGGGAGAGAAAGGAGAGGGATGGGGTGGCTGGATGATGGACACAGGGGAGGGTATGTGCTATGGTGAGTGCTGTGAATTGTGTAAGCCTGATGATTCACAGACCTGTAGCCCTGGGGCAAATAATACATTATATATTAATTAAAGAATAAAAGTGAGCAAAAAACTTAGACATTCTACCAAAGAAAACTTAAAAACAGCTAACACACACATGAAAATGAAAAAAAAAAAAAAAGAACAGCCCTTAAAATTTCACCATGGACAGGATATCAAAACAGCTAGGGTGAAATGCCCTCACATTCCTCCCTGTGAACTATCCTGAAACCTATTCCAATTTTTTCTTTGGGAAATGAATGAATGAGAAGAAAACAGGCTTGCCCCATCTGCAAGTTTATTTTTCTAAGATAAGAATGTTCTGGGGATGTGAAATAAGGATCCAGTATGTGGTTTTTTGTTTTTGTTTTTGTTTTTTTGGTGTGTTTTTTTTTTTTTTTGGTATCAGATTACTATAGGCCTCCTCCATCATCATTCCATGTTTTGTCATCAGTGCTTATCATCAAGCCTACTGTCAGGATTTTACAGAGCCTCTGTATTTCTCAGGTAGATTTACGTCCCACGACTAGGTATGTGTTAATGGTGTACAGGAAGAACATGATACAAAACATCATGATAACCACTGAGAGTGCAGCCAGAAGTATGATGGACATCATCTTTTCCTGGGTACCCAACAGCACACATGCACAAGGTCCATGACACATGTGGGTACTGCACCGAATGGGTTTTTTAATCAGTGGTAGGTGATAATGAATGAGAATGACCAAGAAGATCACCTGTATGGACCACTGTGTGAGAAAATAGACAAGATACATTGCCAAGAGGGGCTTTTCCCTGGATAAGTCAAAAATCTCGTCTTCCTTTGTCTCTACATGGTCTGGGTGGCCATCAGTGTCACTGGGCTTTTTCTCCAAAGATGCCTTCTTAAATAGCTTGGTTTTCTTATGCACGGTCTGAGAGACAAAAAACTCCATCACAAAAAAGATGGAGGAAAAGGCAAAGCCAACCACATACCAAATGCCTAACACAGGCCTAGTGAAGTGATTCTCATAGCATTCTGCCAGACAGGGTTTGGAGATATTTCCATGGCACTGGAAGTCTAGATCCAGATGAAGCCAGGTGTTTTGCACTACATACACAACTGAAATATAAAGAAAAGTAATGCTGAACCACAGTGCTCGACCTATGTAGAAGTTGGTGGGGTCTTTGCTCATCTTCAGTATGATAGGTGCCATACCCCAAAATTTAGTACTCTCAGCCATCTTGGGATCTAGGAAGACAAAAGCAAAGTCGCATCAGGGAGAAGGAATGGCTAACAATCTCTGCTCTTCTCTTACGAGGTACGCTCTGTGAGGGTACTTAGTGGTCTTAGGTGAGAGGACAACTCCAAAGAAAGATACCCACTTAATAATATTTCCTGTTCTTTTATTTGCTAACTTCTCATTTTTCCTTACCAATCTCTCTTCCCAACCCCTCTGCATTTCCCAACCTCTTCCCACAGTTTATTAAATCCTCTGTATAGCTATCCTGTTTGCTCTCATCATAAACTCTGTGGCATTTACTTCTTTTTATAATCTGTGTACCAACCTGTGTCAACAGTACAGTTCCAACTGTCATAGAACTCCCACAGCTGTCTGCATGTAAGTGCTTAAAGGTAAGTCTTTATCACTTCTTCCTGAGATGTACGTATCTGTTGGGTTAACTGAACTCACTAGGGTCATTTTAGGCTCTTCCTGAGGCCAGCATCCCCAAAGCCCATTACCAATTTCAAAATCTGTTTCTGATTAACCAGTCAAGATGCATGGATTGACTTTTACTGGGAGAGCAGCTTAAATTTCTTATTTGCATTATATTCTGCTCATTTCATAAAAATTGAAATTTTTATTAATTCACAGCTATTTGGAGCATCAAACACAATTCTGAGTACAGAAAAATGAATGAGCTAATTCTTGCCTTTACTTACTGATCTGATTTGCAATTCCTTGGTTATTAATGATATTGAATATATATTTCAATACTAAAAATAAAAATATATATTCATAAATAAAATTCTGATGGTGTTAAGAGTGGTTTTCTTCCAATAAGTTTATTGTGACCTCTGTGGTTTCTGTAATTCTCTATCCCTCCTATGAAGACATTTTCAGAATAAATTATTATTATAATACTTGAAGAGTCCGCACTTGCTCTAGCCCTCCTTACCGAGATGCCTGAGATTTTGGGGGACCTGCATCATAGTTTAATTTCCTTTAGTCCATCTTGTTTTTCACACCCCTGACATTTGGCTTCCTTTCAGAGACATTAATCCTTTTTTTTTTTTCAAGGTCTCCCCCCACTGGGGCCTTTATTCATGAGGACCTTCCGGAACCCTCCATATTCCACCTCGAGGCTCAGCCCCCAGCATCCCACAGCTCAGCCTCCTACAGGCTCCTGGTCTGGGGTGTGTGTGCGTGTGTGTGTGTGTGTGTGTGTGTGTGTGCGTGTGTGTGTGTGTGTGTCTGGAACAATCCAAATTAGCAGCCCCTCCTCTTTCTTAGGCTCCAGAAAAAGGGTGTCACTCTGGGGAAAGTTCTGCATCTTCTCTGCTCAGGCATCTCTGGTGGGCTTGGCCTCAGGAGCAGGCTGGGGGGACGGTTGCCAGGAACTGCCCTTTGCTACTGGCTGCTGTCGTCCCTCTCTTGCTGGTACCGCCTCTGCTCCCGGACAGCTTGTTCTAACAAGGGTAGATTCATTCCTTCCACACAGGTCAGCACCCAGGCCTTCACCACGGAGCCTCCATCCTGGTGCTCGAGCTCTCCGAGGACAAGGTACAGGGAGTCCACCTGGGCGTGGAATGGCTCCACCAACTTGGTACAGACCAGGATCTGGTGCTCGTCCGATCCGTGCTGAGCTCTCAGGGTCACTCGGGACTTGGTCATGTCATAGAGGCACGACCCGCCAAATGTTCTCAGTGTGTCCCCATCAGGAACTTGGCCAGCACTGACTTCCCAGGGGAAGTAATAGATCCCAGGTTTGGGCAGCATCTCAAATAGCTGGGAGGGATTTCTGTAGATTCCTTCCGCCCACGGGAGGCCTCTGGGACCCGGAAGCGGCGGGACCCACAAGTCCCACGGCGCAGGCGCACTCCTCGAGACATTAATCCTTCATACATATTTTGTACCCTCAACTCTGTCTCAATGTCTGCTTCTGGAAAAGCTAACCAACAATACTCCTTTCAGATTTTGGGAGCCTGAGAGACAAGCCGAACAGATAGTAGGGCTTTTCTTCATCCGTGGGGTCACAGTTACTGGAAAGCCAAGCATTCTGTAGAAAACACTATACTTAATCCTTACCCTGGGACTCTGAAAAAACTCTCACATGGAGAAGTGACAGGCTTGCCTCAATTTCCTCTATGAGGATTACTATGGAGCCTGAAGTCCTCCCTGTTCTGCAAAGGACCTGCTGGATTGCTGGTGCTGGCTGCTGCTCGAGACAGGGGAAGGGAATGTATTGAAATTAAAGGTGGAGAAGGGACTCTGGGAAACAAATGGAGGGGAACAGAAGGGAGGGGCTGGGGGCTGGGGTAACAGGGCGATGGGTATTAAGGAGGGCATGTGTTGTGATGAGCACTGGGTGTTATACACAGCTAATGAACTGCTGAACACTACCTCAAAACTAATGATGTACTATATGTTGGCTAACGGAACACAATAATAACCAAAAAAAAAAAAAAAAAGGGGAGGGGGGGATGGGATGCATTCAGACTGAAATACTCCCGGCATCTCCTCCTAACTTTTTAGGTTACTTAAAATTATTTTTCTAGTTTCTTGAGTAGATTTTTAGTACACCTTGAATTAATTTTTAAAGTGTAAATGTATACAAGAAGCACACACTGTTATCAAATGGTATATAGACATTTCAATGTAATGTTAATAACAGAGAAGTACACAGGTCACATCTTTCAGTTCTATGAATTTCGCAGAATGAATACACTCAAGTAATTGTCAAGATAAAAAAAGACCAGTATGGGGCCCCTGGGTGGCTCAGTGGGTTAAGCCTCTGCCTTCGGCTCAGGTCATGATCTCAGGGTCCTGAGATCGAGCCCTGCATTGGGCTCTCTGCTCAGCAGGGAGCCCGCTTCCTCCTCTCTCTCTGCCTCTCTGCCTACTTGTGATCTCTCTCTCTGTCAAATAAATAAATAAAATCTTAAAAGAAAGAAAGAAAAGACCAGTACAAACATCCCTAAAGCCCCATTTGTACATTCATTCAGTTATCATTCTCCATTATGCAACCAACATCTGAATATCTAACAATATAGTTTGTTGCTCTGGAAATATATAAATGAATCATGAAGTATGTAATCTTTCATACCTGGATTGTTTGTTTGTTTGTTTTATATATTGTTTTCTGAGATCCACTTATAGTACTGTTGATTGTAGTTGTGGTTCTTTCCTTCTCTTTGCTGTGGAGTATTCCTCTGTGTGAATATATGTTTTATTGATTCATTTTGATGTTGGTGATTTTCAGGTTGGGGCTTTTATAAGTGGTGCCATTACGATGATTTTGTACATGTATTTGGATATATTAGTTACACACCCGCAACATGAAAGATTTGTTTCCTTTCCATATTCACCAACACTTGGCATTGTCAGGTGTTTTTCATTTTAGCTATTCTGGTTAGTTCTGTAGTTGTATTGCATATGGATTTAGTTTGCATTTCCCTCAATGATGCTCCTTGGTTATTTGAATATTGTCTTTTGTGAAGTGCTTGTTCAAGTCTTTTGCCCATTTTTCCCTAATAAGTTATGTGTGTTTCCCTTCTTGAATTAGAGGAGTCCTTTATGCGTTCTGGGTATCAGTCCTTTATAGATATGTGAATTACAAATATCTTTTCCCACTTTGAGGGATGCCTCTCCATTCTCTTAATAGTATCATTTTATGGTCAGAAGTTTTTCATCTTACTGTTGTGGAAATTTATGTTTATTTCCTTTTAAGTTAGTGGTGTGTGTGTCCCATTTAAGAAACAACTTACTCTAGTATCATAAAAATGCTCTCTTTTCTACTGAAAACTTATTGTTTTACTTTTTTTTTAAAAAGATAGATTTTTATTACACCTTGTACTGTAATTAATTACTTAAATACCTTTATTTAAGGGAAAATACAGTAAAATTCGCCTCTTTCCTGTGGGTAGTTCTGCAAGTGTTTACAAAAGCATATAGTTGTGTAACCCCCACCAAAATCCAGGTACAGAACTGTTTCACTACAACAAAAATGGCCCTGTGTCCCTTTGTAAATAACTCCTCTTCTGCCATGCCTTCTGTTTTCTGTCTCTATGGTTTTGTCGTTCCCAGAATGTCACAGAAGTAGATTCATACAAAATACAACCTTGTGAACCTCACTTCTTTTCACGTGGCGTAATACATTTGTGATTCATCCATATATCTTAGCATGTGTAAGTAGTTGTTCCTTTTTGTTGCTGCATAGTATTTTATTGTATGGATGTACTATGACTTGTTTATTCATTTGCCATTTGAGGGATATTTGGGTTCTTTCCATTGGGGATAGTTACATGTAAAGCCACCATAAACAATCATGCACAGGCTTTTGTGTGAACAATAAGTTCTCATTTCCTTTGAGTAAATATCTAGAAATGAGATCTCTAAGTCATGTGATTCGTTTATGTTTATAAGAAACTATCAAATTGTTTTTCAAATGGTGGTACCATTTTGCCTTTGATTTCTCGTTGCTCTGCATCCTTGTCAACAGGTGACATTGCCAAATCTTTTTTTTTTTTTATTTTAGCCACTCTTATCAGTGTGTATTAATACCTCATTGTGGTTTGTATTTCTCTGACTAATGATGTCAAATCTGTCTTCACGTGCTCATTTTCCATTTGTACATTTGTATGTTTTCTTTGAGGAAGTGGCTATTCGAATCTTTTTGCCCCTTTTTAATTGTTTTTTTAAATTGAGTTATCAGAGTTCTTTATGTATCTTGGATACAAGTTTATTATTGGATATATGATGTACAATTATTTTCTAGAAATCATTGTTTTTTTCAATTTTTTAACAGTGTCTTCTGAAGAACTAAAGTTTTTATTTTTGATGAGATCCAACTTAGCACTTTGTTCTATTATTTTTTTTAAGATTTTATTTATTTGTTTGTTTGTTTATTTAAGAAAGGGGGAGAGAGAGAATGAGCAGGGGGAAGGGGGAGAAAGAGAGAGAAAAGCAGACTCCCCGCTGAGCAGGGAGCCCAATGAAGGACTCCAGCAAGACCCCGAGATCATGACCTGATTCAAAAGCAGATGCTTAACTGATGGAGCCACCCAGGAATCCCAGCAGACTGTTTTGTTATTTGTTGTACTTTTGGTGTCATGTCTAAGAACTCCTTGTGTAATCAAGGTAACAATCATTTTTATTTAATTTCCTTCTTGCCGATGTTAGCGGTGAAAAGTCTGCTGTCAATATGACTCTATTTCCTTTGAGTATCATCTGTTTTCCTGCTGTGAAGGCTAAGTGAGGATTCATGTTTTTGCTAAATTCTGGACACTTCTCATCTGTTGTCATTATGACTGCTGCTGTTTATCTTCTATTCTCTCATTTAATATTTCTATAAATTCTATTAAATGGATATCTCTCATGTTTATTTTTATATTCTTCATCTTTGTTATCTCCCTATTTCCTGTACTTTGGGTGAGTTATCTATTTATGTCTCCCAGGTCAAGAATTTTTTTTCTAAGGTGTTCATTTTGCCCTTCAAGTACTATTTTGAGGTTTTTTTCTGTTTCAACAAGGAAAATTTTTATATGTTTTATGGTTTTTTTTTAGTTAATGAAATATCCTTTAATGTCTCTTGGAATATCTTGCTTTTCGTTATTTTATATACCTTGTGTATCTTCTTAAAATGTTTCCTTGGGTATAAGGTGTTTAATTTGCTGTGTTTTTTGTCTCTGTCTCATAATATTTATTTTCTTCAGAAGTTTTGTCTTTCATGATCCTGCAATAATTTTTCATGTTAAAGTCTTTTGGACACCCTAGAGTTACTATCTGTGAATCTGACTTTAGGATATGAATGTGATTATCCTGCGACTTGCCCTCGGATTTCTTCTTGTGCTAAATTTGAAGCATTCTTGGAACTACCACTCATATGTTTCAGTAGTATTATATATGATATTAAGTATACATTTTGGGTATTGATTTCCTTATTTACTTTCATTCTTTAGGTTATATCTCCCCAAGAATTATATATGAATCTAGGTCTATTGAGCTTCCACTTAATTTGAGAACCATTATAGATTTTTTAAAAATAATTTCCTTGTCATTCTGAAAGTCTTGATGCAAAAGGGAAGATTCTATAGTGTCTATTTATTTAGTTCACCATCTTCGAATAGAGATCGGCAACATTTTTCTGCTCTTGAAAATAATACAGAAGCTTCCCAGTGAAAAACAAGGAGATAATCCTTGCATTTTGGCAGGAATATTTTATATTCTAATTCTCCCATTGTTGACCACTGCCTAATTCTGGGATTTGTGTCAATAACAATAATAGTAAGCTATTGTTTCTTTGTGTTCTCATCTCAAACCATTTTTTCCCCTTTATCTTACCATATATTTTAAGATGATCTCTGGTATATTTATTTCTTTGTAATTGTAAGTTTAAAAGACCTTGATGACTGTTTCAATTATAGATGTTTGGTGAAGTGCCTTAATTAACTAAAAAGAAGAAACAAGAACTCAACTGTTTATGGCTTTTTTTTTTCATTTTCTCAGGAGATAGAGAAAATTTATAGAAAATTATTAAATCTAGGATTAAGTGGCAGACTTAATAGATCTCTTTCTACAGCAGGCTGACTCCAGGAATCATTCTTTTGTTATGTCAATGGGATTGTTTTCTTAATTTTGTTTTTAGATTTTTTCAATATTAATGTATAGAAACTCAACAGATTTTAAAAAACATTTTAATTTAAATTCTAATTAGTTAACATACAGTGTAATATTAGTTTTGGGTGTACAATATAGTGACTCAACACATCCATACATCACCTGTGCTCATCACAAGTGCCTCCTTAATTCCCATCACATACTTCACCCATTCCCCCCGCCCTCCGGCTCTGGTAACCATCAGTTTGTTCTCTATAGTTAAGATCTGTTTCTTGTTTTTTTATATCCTTTGGGTAAATGCCTAGTAGTGCAATTGCTGGGTAGTTCTAAGGTAGTTCTATTTTCAACTTTTTGAGGAACATTCATACTGTTTTCCAGAGTAGCTGCACCAGTTTGTATTCTCACCAACAACGCAAGAGGGTTCTCTTATTTTCTTGTGATAAGAACACTTAACATCTACATCATCAGCAAATTTTTAAGTATATAACATAGTATTATTTACTATAGAATTTCCTTTTTTAAGGCTGAATAATATTCTGCTGTATGAATATACCACATTTTCTTTATCCATTCATTTGTCAATGGATATTTAGGTTGCTTCATTTCTTTTGGGTTGATTTCCAGAAGTGAGATTAATGGATCATGTGGCAATTCTATTTTTAATTTTTTGAGAAAACTTTATATTGTTTTCCACAGTGGGTTTGCCTGGGTTCAGGCAAACATGGTAGTTCAATGACTTCACCCCTCTAGGCTATTCTGCTTAATAAATACATCCAGTAACATGGATTGTATGTAACGGGTCCACTATTTTCTGAATATCAAGTTTTAGTACCTTATATATACTTTGCTTGGAATCTTTTCTTTAAAAACAAAAGAAAATCACTAATGAAGGTATCTTTCCAAACCAAGAGAGTTGCAGATATTGCTAGTGGAATCAAACTGTTCTTCCTATATTATTAGTTCATAACTGCTTGAACAACCTTGTAATGTCACCAGAAAGCAAACAAATTCTCTAAGATACTAGGTGCTGAATTCCTCGAAGCCACAAAATAGAACGAGCTGCTGGGAGAAGTTACCTTCTGATTCTCTGAGTACAGATCAGTGTTTCCATGGAACAGGACCCACACCACTGGTGGCACACAAGGGGATTTTAGGTGGTATACAACACAGAAGTCAATAATATAGGCTCACAGTGAAAATGTCATTCCCTTCACAATTTTATCCTTCTGATGATTCCACAGAGAGAGCCTCAGTTTGGTCCTGGGTAACATCTCTCTCACTGGCAACAAAGAGCAGGCTTCTTGGATTCAGAGCCCTGGGAGGCATTAGTATCCAGTTAGAATTTAATAATATTTTTTGTCTTATTTTGTAGTTACTGATTGTAAATTGATGCTGGTTTTCCTCCTGGAGTAAAGATTAGTTTGTTTTTAAACTATTTTAAGATTTAAAAGATAAATACTAAGAAATAATATGTTTAATACTCAAGTGATTGAAGTCTGGGGAACAATGGCTATAATCTAACAAATCACAAGTTTAAAAAATGATTTTTTTAAAAGATTTTATTTATTTATTTCACAGAGGGAGAGAAATCACAAGGAGGCAGAGAGGCAGGCAGAGAGAGAGAGAGAGAGGGGGAAGCAGGCTCCTCGCTGAGCAGGGAGCCCGATGCGGGCCTCGATCACAGGACCCCGAGATCATGACCTGAGCCGAAAGCAGAGGCTTTAACCCACTGAGCCACCCAGGCATCCTAAAAAATGATTTCAAAAGAAACTACAAACATGGCCTAGAAAGGAAACATATGTTACTATGTTTTCAATACTTGTGATGTTCTAGAAATAAGCTCAAAAAAGCCTTCTCCTAGATCAAGTGATTTCCAGAGTTAGGATTCAAGCAAAAATATAACAGGAAAAAGAACCAATTCCATGCCATCTTGGATTTCATAAACTCATGGTACCACACATGTGCAAATAATCTGATATTTAGCAAGTTGTTTTAAACATAAACTCCATGACATCGTTTTTGGGGGACTGTACTCATGCCTCACAAAACGAACCCAGGCTGTAGAGGTCCCCCTTGGTGCTCAGAGCATTACCACACACATTTTTTGATTGAACTCTTCAGAAGGATTCGGGACCTCTGGCCAAGTCTCCAAATGGCTTCTGACTGTTCTTCCACGGTCGTGGCCCTGGAGAGAGAAGTCTCCTCCTTCTCTGAATAATAATCTCATGACTAACATGAGGAGTTAGCAGGAACTGCACGCTCCCAGGCATGCCATGCTGACTTACAACAAAAAGGATAGTTGGAGAGAAAGAAAGCAGAGCTGCTTGATTGTGGTGAAAGGTTTCTTCATCACAGTGGCAGTTAGGATGTGCTCCCTCCTTTCTCCCCCGGAAGCCAGGGCAATCTGTCTGAAGGATGGTGTCAGACATCGTATGTAATCAGGAGGCTTGCTCTGGGCTTGCCTTCGCCAGATCTTCAGTGTAGCAAACGCTCCCACAGTCACGTGAAAGAAAAGCTGCCACAGGTTGAGCAATTCATAGAGATATATGTTGCACAGACAGATTGAGCCAAAAATCAAAAAAGATTTGACATTCCCCCAGCCAGCCCGTGTAATGGACAAGTAAATAACACTGGTAAAGGCAGGCTGCTGTTCCAAGGAAAAATGCAACAATGTATTTAAAAATCTTCGTCATCACTCTGCAAAAGACTTTCTATGGCATGAAAACCTCCAAATTAATTCAGAGCCGCACATAACAGATTGAGGATAAATGCCACAATCCCTGACAGAGCCGCTGTTTCCAGTCGCTGATGAGCAGAAGAAATCTTACCAGCACCTTTATAGTCAATAGAAAATGCAGATGTGACTCCATGGGCCGACCCCAGTTCACACATGGAAATTTGATAAGGGGGCTTGATTTCTATCTGCATGTCAGACAGATTTATCTTCATTGAAAGAGACCTGGGATTTTTATATCGCTGCTTGGTCTTCTGAATGAAGTTATCAAGCTCAGTGAAAGAATGTGGTCTGACAGCAGTATTTGTCTTCATCATGTTATAAGTAATAATGAACTCCTTCTGAAGATCATCCAGGAAAGAGAAGGCCAGAACATTTGGGTAATTTTCAGTGCACAACATCATGTAACTCCCTCCCAGAGAGCTAATAAAATGAATGTTATAATGTCCAGTTTTCAGGGTGCATCTATCAGGAAGCTGAGCAAGTTTCTTCGAGAGCATTTTAAAACACTTTCTGCACTCCTGCATGCCTGTGCCTTGTTCATAGTCAGTAGAAGCAGAAAGTGGCAACCCATCTCTGACACGAATGATGGATGCAGATACAATCATAGACATTTCAACCAGCAGAGGAGACCTGTGGAGCTGAGACCTGCCTCTCTGAGTGACGCGAGCCCCACTCTATTTGTGCCTGTTTAAATTGTTTTCACCAAAGTTTTATGGTTTGGGGTGTACATGTCTTTAACCACCTCTGTTAAGTTTATTCCTAAGCATTTTATTCTTTTTGATGTTTATGTAAATTGGATTTTTAAATTTCTTTTCAGACAGTTCATCGTCAGTGAATAAAAAACTCTACTGATTTTTGTGTGTTGATTTGAAGTGGTGATTATCTTTCCTTTACTCCAGATCTTAATAGCTTTTAGCTTTTCATCATTGACTATGATGTTAGATATTAAAGGGATTATTAGGAGCAATAAAACCAACTAAACATGGGAATTAAGTCTGAAGAATTGTTTTAAGTAGGGTTATGAAACTATGTGAATGAAATAAATAATCCTTGAAATAGAAATGGGAAACCTAAAGAAAAATTAGAGATCATAACAGCAACAACAGTATGATCCTAAACCTTTTGTTTTAGACACCAAATATGCAACAAGGTAAGGAGAAAGTGAGGAAGCAAAATGTTCAAATTTTTTAAAATGGTTGGAGTATTTTTTTCATTATTGATGCTGCAAAAGTGAGGTTTAAGCCCTTCCCCTAGAGAAGAAGAATTTTTCTTTTTTATCATTTTACCATAGGGCCTTAAACCCAATGTGTACAGTGGGCATAAGACAAAACTGGAGTGCATATCAATGACATAAAATGCTCATATTCAGCTCAGTCTTTCCCAACTCACTCCGTGGCACACAACCAAAGCTACGCTTTAAAAAAAAAAAAAGACTTTATTTATTTATTTGTCGGAGAGATAGAGAGCACAAGCAGGGGGAGAGGCAGGCAGAGGGAGAAGCAGGTTCCTCAACAAGCAAGGAGCCTGATATGGGACTTGATCTCAGGACCCGAGGATCACAATCTGAGCTGAAGGCAGACGCTTAACCAACTAAGCCATCCAGGTGTCCCAAACCCAAAGCTACACTTTAATGTTCATCTAATTTTTCTCATTCAGTGTGGCAAGCACTTCATAATAATTGCCTCTTTAAGTCTTAACAGCATTTCTAAAAGGCAGGAATAATATGGAGGAGCATCAGTATGGGATAAGACCAAATCATTGTCATCTCTCTCATTGAGACGCAGATATGGAACAGTCTAAGGCTAGAGAGAGAGGAGGAAGGAAACGGGTTACTGTTTCTGGTAAGAAAGAAAGTTTTTGTAGGGCTAGAAGAGTAAAGAAAGAGGTAAATAAGCTGAATAAACTAAATTCAAGATGTGTTATGAACTAATAGGAGTGTGATCTATTTGAAAGAGAGAGGTGGCGGGCACTACGTAAAGAGGAAAGGATCATCAAATGGGAACATAAAAGAGTAACACATGAGGACCTAGGAAAATAACAAGGAAATCCTACAGAGAGGAAAGCTAAGAAGCAAGAGGGGTTTGCTAAATAAGGATGTGTGAATTTCACTGATAGGAATCAAGAAAGAGTGATACAGGTGCGTGCATGCGCGCGCGCGCGCACACACACACACACACACACACACACACACAGTATTTAGACTACATTCTCAGTAAAGTCCTACCTAACAGAAAGACTAAGCATGTGCTTAGGGTACCATCAAATTAATGTAATTGGAGGAAATTTTTCATATTCTAAGTACAGAAAAACCATTGAAGGAGTAATTGTTGGGGAATAATCTAGAATCTAGTCGGGCTTCCTTACTCATGTTTGAATTTTTAAGTATGTATATGAAATAGCACCATAATGTTTTCAGAATTTGGAACAGCCTGAAGGTCTTAATCTTGGCCCTATGTTCTGCACGGCTCTTGCTACAATCCCTTTTCTGCCCATCATGTCTGTGTAAGGACCAGTAATGTTCAAGTCAGGTCAGTTGAATATTGTTCCACAACATAGTCTTAAGAACGAAAACTGACATGGAAAATTAACAGTCCTTTAACCCAAAGTCATAGCCTTCCAAATCATATGAGCTTTTTTGTGAACACATTGTAACCCTCATTTTGATTGCTGTAATTCAGAGTTGCTCACTTTTACTTCCTTTCCCTCTTTAGGAAGAGGTCATAGTCCTCACATTGACTACATTTCCTCATTCCTTCCAAATTTACTTCCTCTTCATGCTTACTTTCTCCTTCCCTTGCTAACCCTAGAGACAGTAGCCAGGGAAGGAGGACTGTGGAAGGAAGAAGAGCATGGCAAGAGGTGAAAAATTCAACCACAAATTCTCCTAAGTAATAAACTCAGCATTTCCTCTCGCACTTAGTTTTGCTGATTCCAGAAGGACTTACCCGGTAGTCCTGCTGACACACATATTCTTCTGTCTCCCCTTGCTTTCCTCCTGTTCTGCTTTCCCATATCTTTCTTGATTAGTCACTTTTGTTGCTTCTTTCTGAAATAATTTTGGGCATTATGTGTGAGTCTACATTTCTAAGACATTAAATAACTAAAACTTTCTGCTGTCCTCCCACATGACGGATGAGTTGATTGAGTAGAACTATTGGGTCATAAATATTTGAACAGTGTATTATTCTATATCCATTGCCACCTGCTGCAGGAAATAATCTGGGGTCTGTGTTGTTCTGTTCCTTTAGCGTGTAGGTTACCTGTCTTTCCCCTTGTAGTTAGAACATGTTGCTGAAATAATGTGTGATTCTCTTTTCATTATTTATTTCCTAAAATACAATGATCCATTTTTATCTACATATTTCATTATCTTTCTCTCTTTAGAAGCCTTTTGTTACTCCAGTTATATATTTGATACATATTTTCTTGTATTTCCTCTACTGTGATTGACACTTAGAAAAGACCGCTATTTTCTAGGTTGTATTTCTACTCTCCAGCCTCTATAGACCGTTTTTGTCCTTCTCAATCGTCTACTAGAGGTTCTCAGATTTAGCTTCCTCTTATCAATTTATTTTTCTATACTATCAATTACCATATTTACTTCCTGCCATATAGATTTTAGTGTAATGTAACAATGTAACATTTTTAATGTCCTGCAAACCTCTCTAACCTCACCAAGCGTCAACCCTTCCTATTATAATTTGATGTCCTCATGCTCTCTTCCCATATTTGTTCATACCCCATAAAGGCCACAACATGTGGAAACCTACTGAGGATGACAAAATATCTAACTTCTCAGGAGTTGCTTTTCCTTCATGTTGATACTGCTTGTCTTACCCAATAATCTCATAACATAAGGCTGATTTTTTTTGTTCATGCAATATATAAGATACAAATATGTGTCACTCATGTTTACTTCTGCATATCTGTATGTTAATTTGTTATTAACATAATAATCTGTATGTTAACTTTACTGAGTTCATTTATTAGTTTTACTAGTCTTTTGGTGATTGAGGGTGTTCTCTATATATAATATTATGTCATCCACAAATAGTGACATAGAAATTTTACTTTTTCCTTTCCAATATGAATGCCTCTTGAGCTGTAAATCTTGACACATATTTTATATTTATATTTATATTTGTAAAATCCTTTGGCCAGTATCTACATGTTTTAAATATTTTTAATGGATAAAGAACTTTTATTTATTTATTCTTACATATCTATTTATTTTATTTTATTACGTTATATTAGTCACCATACAGTACACCATTAGTTTTTGATATAGTGTTCCATGATTCATGGTTTGCACATAACACCCCATGCTCCATGCAATACGTGCTCCCAATTTTCAGTTTATTTCACCTCCTATCACCAGGACAAAAACAGAAACATTAAGAGAAAAAAGAGGAGACTGATTATGTCCCCCTTACACAAATCCATAGCTAAAATTTTCCAATCACTAATGGCTATAATTAAAAATTTTTGATATCTTGAATGATTTTGACCATATCCAAATAGTTCATAATTCATCATTGTTAACTATGTGCCAGATCAAATCCACCACAAACCTTTTGTTCCAATCTTGAAGGCTTCCAAACCGTTCCTTTTAAAGTGTAAAATAGTTTAAGAATATTTACTAACTTTTTCAACAATAGAAATTCAAATATCCTTTTACCTCATTTATTGCTGTGAATCTTTTTTGCTACTGCAACAAACCGCAGTGACTTGCTAACCAGTGGTTGGCAAAAATTGTGCTATGCCAAATTTCCTGACGTTTATATTTCAAAAAAATATTAGAAATAAAAAAGGACCTTATATAAGATTGAGTTCAGTAGTCTTCAGACTGGAGTACTTGTATCTTTGGTGATATTTCCAAAGGTTGTGCTGACAAAGATAGCATAAAGGGAATCACTGTCTAGATCCAATTTCATATGTAATTGGCTAAATTTTCCATTTTCCAAACTCCCCCATCATAATTGCTTTTCTCTATAAAAAAGAGATAAATATCTTTTTTTCTCCTTATTGTAATACACTTGTCTGGAGTGTTATAAATCCCAGTGTGTCAATTAACACAAAATGAAATACTGATGCATGTTTAGAAAGGGAATTACGCTACTTATAGATGACAAATACATTTGAAAGTTAGAATATGGGCGCCTGGGTGGCTCAGTGGGTTAAAGCCTCTGCCTTCGGCTCAGGTCATGATCTCAGGGTCCTGAGATCGAGGCCCGCATCGGGCTCCCTGCTCGCCAGGGAGTCTGCTTCCTCCTCTCTCTCTGCCTGC
Source organism: Ailurus styani (assembly GCA_002007465.1). Lineage (NCBI taxonomy): Eukaryota > Metazoa > Chordata > Mammalia > Carnivora > Ailuridae > Ailurus > Ailurus styani. Next base: position 190,587 of record LNAC01001227.1, on the reverse strand, counting down.
TTCTCTGCCTACTTGTGATCTGATCTCTCTCTCTCTCTCTCTCTCTCTCTCTCTCTCTCTGTGTCAAATAAAAAAAAATCTTAAAAAAAAAGAAAGTTAGAATATTTCCATTTCTTTGCTTTCAATAAAATTGAAGGGGTATCAGTAAGAGTGGTTAGCTGAGTCATCATTAATAATAATTGATGATAGTTCCTTGTATAATTTTGGGTACATAACTCAAAAGGAGTTCGACAAATCAAATAGCATTGCTTAACAAAACTTTCTCCATTCTTATTTCCATATTTATCTGACCAAGATTTCTCAGTACTTTGGTCTATAAAAAATTATGAAAGAATTTATGCTGAATCCTGTAGATTATAGTAATATAACGTTAATTATAAATACATGCTATAATTTTTTAAAGTCTAATTCTTTTCATTAAGAGAGGATTTTTAATAAAATTGTATTTTTATGTTTAATAATTATAAACCAAACATTCAATGTAATTACATTGTTTTGGTTATTTCTACAGTAATAAAAATTGTAATCATAACTAAATCCACAAGAATTTTTGTCACCTAGATAAAAATTAAGATAAAAATAGTAAGCGGAAGTTTATAGAAGTTACAGACTTCTCTCCTCCATTCTGGAATCATCCATTTATCTAAAGTGCCTCGGTTCTTTTTGTGGAGGATGGTATTTAGAGACCAAGATCTCAATACTAAGTGAGCTTATTGCTTCTAGGATGTCTCTGCTTTTAGGCGGTCTAAGCACTCAGAGCTATTCACAAGCATGTGCACACACACACACACACACACACACTCACTCCCCTATACCTATGCCTCTTTTTTTCTCTTAAAAACTATGAATTTATACTGATCTCTCCATTTCTAATCCAATAGCCCAGGATTCATTCTAACTTCTCTCATTCCATATTTTAATTCTCTACTCTTATAGTGGAAAATCTGTCTCCCAGTACATTTGTTTGATTCTAGAATACACAGAAACCTTAACCAGAGGATCAGAGTTGACCTCATCAAAAGTGGAATAAATTGACATTCCTCATCCATGATATAATGCACTGAGAAGAATTTTTTTAATGTCTAACTCTGATTCTTCTGAATTCATTGTTATTACAATTTTTATTAGTGGACAAACAAGACAAAATAATCATAATAAAATCTTGGTAAATAATTGTTAAACACAAACAGTACAATTTTATGGGAAAAAGCCTCTCAATTAAATGGATTGGACTTTAAAAATTATAACATGTATTCATAATTGGTTGTTAATTATTAAATATCAGAAAAACCCAAACTGTGAGGACTTTTCTAAAATAACTGTCAGGGGCACCTGGGTGGCTCAGTGGGTTAAAGCCTCTGCCTTCAGCTCAGGTCATGATCTCAGGGTCCTGGGATCGAGCCCCGCATCAGGCTCTCTGCTCGGCAGGGAGCCTGCTTCCTCCTCTCTCTCTCTCTGCCTGCCTCTCTGCCTACTTGTAATCTCTCTCTCTCTCTCTCTCTCTCTGTGTGTGTCAAATAAATAAATAAAATCTTTATAATAAAATAAAGTAAAATAAAATAACTGCCATCCACTTTTCAAAACTATTAATATATTCAAAGACAAAGAAATTTTGCTGAACTATTTCAGATTAAAGACCAAAAAGACACAGTAACTATATAAAATAATACTGGATAGTAGACCAAGCGGTAGTCAGGGGAGTGGGGAGGAGAAGAGAATATTTACATATTCTCAAAGTATTTTTCTACAAATTACTTAAGCACAAAAGAAAAAAATCATAAATTTAATACAATAGAGAAACTTGTAGACATCACTTAACCAAATGATCAAAGCAACACAGGACCTGGGTTTTTCTTGTGCTACAGAAGATATTATTGAGGAAGTTAGCAAGATATGGTTAAGGTTTGTAGATTAAATATGAGTATTATTCTCATGGTAATGTCTTGACACTGTAAATTTCTCCTGATTTTCATAATTGTGCAGTGGTTATGGAAGAGAATGTCATTATTTTTAGAAAACACAAAGAAACAGGAAATACTTGTCTGTTTTAAGGAACTATTTAGGAGAAAATGAACATCATGTCTTAACTCTCAGATGGTTGAGAAAATAAAATCTGTGTGAAAGAGTATATGTAATTGAAAACATGTAAATATACATTCATTCTCCAATCTTTTGATAAGGCCAAGGTTACTCCTTTTTCTATTGGTTTTACTGACTGTAGTTGTGCCTCCTTATTCTTGAATAATCTTACATCTATAAAGCATTGTCTAAGATTACTAATTTAAGATTATTTTAAATAGAGTCAGAGCTTAAACACATTTTCAGGTAATTTGTATGTAGGATCTACCTAGATTTTTAGGATTTTTGCTAATCTTTTAAAATTCTTATTAGCAACTCACTTTCTCCAAATACTCCATCTTTATAGAAACAATTCTTCATTTAATTCACATTCTATCCATTAGTGAAATAGTTACTTAACTACATAGATGACAATTCCTTTAAGGGTGCAGGGCCTAAAATATCTCAACTCATGATGGTTCTTTAAAATGGTACATACTTTTGAAAGGAGGCCCCAAAGGATATGATTAATGTCACTAATTTCAAAATTAAATTGATGATATCCTAAAAAGTGGTTTAAGGTGCAGTGCTACGTGGCTCTTCCTGTCATCCCAACCAAGTGTTAGTACCAATGAATAGCATTATGTTCAATGCAGTGGGCAGACTGTTATGAATCATCCTAATTACAATATCTGACACTGATTAAGAAAAAGTCATAATTGACTGGTATTAGTCCACTCAGAAAAACAAAGTGGCTTACTAAGTGCTTGGAATATATCAGAGAATGAATTCCCTCCTCATATAGAGCATATATTCAGATGTGGCTAGTTGGGAAAGGGAAAGACTGATACCCAGGAAAAGAAATAGGCCAAATAAATAAATGATATTGTAAGTTAGAAGTAAAAATTTTATAGACAAAAAGAAAAATAAATACAACAGTGCAGATATGGTAAGGAATTATTTTTTTAAAATCATTATGGGAAAGGCTCACTAGGAAGCTCAGCTGAGATTTGAAGAAGGTGAAGGAATTTAATGTAGACAGGGGAAACCACTGGGTGCATCTGCCCCAAGGCAGGACTCTGCTTGGTGTGCTTGAGGGACAGCAGCATAGTCAGTATGGGAGGAGATTTAAAAAGTAGGGAAAGAGTTAAAATCAATTCAGAGAGGTAAGGAAAGTGGTGGCTATGGTTAGAGATGGTTAGTCTTCTATAGACCATTGTAAGTGGTTCAGGTCTTACTCTGAGTGAGATGAGGAGCCTTTGGAGAACTTTGAATAAATAAATGTTATCAAAAAATTTTTTTAAAATGTTATCATCTGACTTAAAATTAAAAGATTTACCCTAGTTACCTAGTTGAGAATAGATACTTGGAAGAGGTGAAGGGAGTTAGGAGGCTAAGGCAGGATAGTCATGAGATGATGGGGACTCTGACCAGTGTGATTGTAACAGATGTATATCTATTTTTAAAGTGATACTAACAGGGGCTCCTGGATAGCTCAGTCAGTTAGACATCCAATCCTTGGTTTTGGCTCAGGTTGTGATCTCATAGTTCATGGGATCAAGCTCCATGTTGGGCTCTGTGCTTAGCTGGGAGTCTTCTTGAAGATTCTCTCCATCTATCCCTCCCCTGCTCATGCTCTCTCTCTCTCTCTCTCTCAAATAAATAAATAAATAAACAAATATTAAAAAAATAAAGTGGTATAAATAGAATTTCCCAAAGAATTGGACATGCAATGTGGGAGAAAGGGAGGAATAGATGATGACCCCAAGAATTTTGACCAAAAGAACTGAAAAAGGATGGTGTTGCCATCAACATGCCTGCCTTTCATGTGACAGGGAGGACTTAGGATCCATATTGGTAGCCCATGGCTTTCTCCTATTTACATCCTGTAATGTCTAATAATACTTAGATTAGGAGAGCCCCACTGAAAGATCATAATGCCTGTTTTCTTTTTAATTACTTTATGTTCTTTTATTGTTCTTTTAACTGTTCTTTTAATTACTTTATGGAGTTAGCTGTGCACAAGGAATTAGAACTGAGTTTGAATTTGAATCAGAACCAACTCCAAGAAACACTCCGTTCAGACTTACACAGCAGTCCATTGGCACATTTCCTAAATGGCCATTCATCCTGGTTCTCTAACAACTCTTTTCTAACATCTTAGTCAAATTCTTTATTTGGTAGTCAACATAATGGATGTCATTTATCTTGATCAGAAAAGCTGTCATGAATAATTACAATGATTTACTTTTGTTCAACATAAAGTCTCTTTAAGTTTTCCATCACGTTTTTTCTTTTTTTAAAGCTTTTATTTAAATTCCAGTTACTTAACATACAGTGTAATATTAGTTTCAAGTGTATAATATGGTCATTCCACACTTCTATAAAACATCCAGTGAGTGCCCTCTTTCTCACTCTTTTTTTCTTTGCTTATTTGCTCTGTTTCTTAAATGCCACATATGAATGAACTCATGTGGTATTTGACATATCTGCAAATGACATATCACATTTTTGCTTTTTATCAACTTTTCTTCCTAAAAGAGAGAGAATGCTCACGTGAGGTGGGGGAGGGGCAAAGGGAGAGGAAGAGAGAGAGAATCCTAAGCAGGTTCCTTTATCTTCATGACTACTAGCACAGAGCCCAGTGTTGATGCCGTTTTAGATTTAGCGGAGGACAGAGTTTTCTTGACTCCATTGATGTAAAGAGGTGCTTATCCATGCTCTTAAAGTACCCATACACACTGGCCATCCAAACCTATGCCACACTCTGTTGTAGTTTTTGATTTTCTTGTTTATGGCGCCTTGTTCATCTATGAATTCATACCATCTATCTCAGAGACTAACATCTACTGGATGATCAGCAAATCTTTCCTAAGTAAATGATTGAAGAGATAAATAAATTAGGGAACCACATACTATTTTAAAAAGATACTCTTTTACTTTTAATATGCAAATAAAATATATATCAGTCATAAATAAAGTGCAATGCAATTTTTGTTTGATTACTTCAGAACTTTTAGTGTATGCATAGATGTGTGTGTGCAAATATTTTCAGACATTTGTAAAATGTAATCACACTATTATAGTCTGTATCTTGATTTTCTCACTTATAAAAATAACATGGTTTTTGCAAATCTGTACATAAAAATGTGCTGCATTATTCTTAACAGCTGTATAGTATTCCACTGAATGGATATATATATATATATATTTTTTTTTTTTAATTATTTTTTTTAAGAGAGTGTCAGTGGGGCCGAGCAGAGGGAGAAAGAGAGAGAATGTCAAGCAGGCTCCATACTCAGCACAGAGCCCAACACAGGGCTTAATCCCACAACCCTGAAATCATGACCTGAGCCAAAATCAAGAGTTGGATGCTTAACTGACTAAGCCACCCAGACTCCCTCAGATGCCCTAAATTTTGCTGACAACTTTCTCCTCTTACTGGAAACGTGCTTGTTTCAAAATTTCACTATGCTGAATAACTCTGGGTATTTATATTGGCATACTCGTCCACTTGCTTCCTTTAAGTCTATGTCTGTGGGTAAAAATCTTAAATTTCTTGGACTTAAGGATTTAATAGTAAACACATGGCGGGGGGAATCTGTGTTGTGTACATTTTGTACCCAGTTCTTATGATGGTGTAAAAGGCTGAGGTTTTCGGCAAATAACTGGCTGTGATGTTCCTGGTTTTCGCAAACAGCTGCTTTCAAAAAGGGAAGAACATTACATTCCTAAAAAATCCATTTATGAAAACATTCAACTCTATGCTGACAAAATATAAGGCAATTGTACAAGGGTGAAGCTAGAGTTCATATACCACCGTTGGAACTCAATAGGAAGACTAAGTGTGGTTCTCACCTAATTTATTTATTTTTTTTCCTAGAGAGAATTAGAGAAAAGAGTTGTTTTACCAAAAATAAGTAATAACATCCTTACACCAAGATCACTAACAGTAAGAAAAAACACGAATACCTCAGAACACCACCAACTTATAATTTGCCCATTTGTACTGTCACTTTTCTAAGGCTTTAAGTTTTGCTAGGGATGTAGATTTTCCCTTCTTTCCAACTCTTTCAGCCTAAATGGAAGTTTCTGGTCTTTGGAACTCTGTTCTTCATGATGGAAAGTCATTGTGCGATTTGCTTTGCTTAAGGATTTGGGGATCTTTAAAAATTTTTTTAATTTTTAATTTTAATTTTTTAAATTAAAGATTATGTATGTATGTATGTATGTATGTATGTATTTGACAGAGAGAGAGAGATATCACAAGTAGGCAGAGAGGCAGGCAGAGAGAGAGAAGGGGAAGCAGGCTCCCCGCTGAGCAGAGAGCCCGGTGTGGGGCTCGATCCCAGGGCCCTGAGATCATGACCTGAGCCGAAGATGGAGGCTTAACCATTGAGCCACCCAGGTGCCCTTAATTTTAATTTTTTTAAAAAAGATTTTGATTTCTTTATTTGACAGAGAGATATAGAGAGAGCACAAGTACGCAGAGCAGCAGGCAGAGGGAAAGGGAGAAGCGGGCTTTCCGCTGGGCAGGGAGCCCGACTTGGGGGGCTCACCCCCAAGTTGGCTTCACCAACTGATCCACCGAGGTGCCCCTGAGGATATTTTTCATAGAGTTCAAAACGTGCTTTAACTCTGAGGGGGATATATTTAAATGGAAAGGAAAAAGGGCTTGGAGTCAAAATGTCAGTTTCAATCCTTACTCTTCTACATAATAAGTAAGTTGGGTAAGTCATTTAATTTATAAACCTTGGTATTCTTATCTGCAAGATGAAGAAATTATTGTTTCACAAGGTAGTTGGCAAGATTAAATGAGGCCCCCTGCCTGCAACTGTACAATACATCACCTGATTAAGAACAGGTCATCTGCAACTGTTAGCAGACGAGATTGGCTTGATTTTCACTAAACCTTAGTTTCCTTCTATTTGTCACAGGTCAGAATTCAGTATTTACTATTCCCCTTTGTCCCTGGGAATGTTTTGCTTCCTCATGTTCAATATCTGATTTTTAAAAAGGATTTATTTGCTTATTTTAGAGAGAGAGAGCACAAGCAGGAGGGACAAAGGGAGAGGGAGAGAGAGAGAATCTCAAGCAGACTCCCAGCTGAGTGTGAAGCCTGACACGGAGCTTGATCTCATGATCCTGAGTTCATGACCTGAGCCAAAACCAAGAGTTGGTGTTGTAACTGACTGCACCACCCAGGAGCCCCTCGATATCTGATTTTTAAAGTGACTTTTTCTTAATTTTAAAAGAAAAGATCGAATTCTTTCCAATTTTAATACCCATTTTCCACACCTTATCATTTTGCAGGAAGTAAAAAGACTTCTGCAATGTCTGTTTTTTCTTCTGTATATCCTATTCTGTAACCCACTCACACTGGCAATCCTGATTTCTCACATATGTATAGCATCGGCATATTCTGATGAACCAAGGAAAGTGCCCTCTTTCCTGCAGTCTTGCCTGATGCATGGCTACAACTGGTTTCTGCCCTGCCTCAGACTCTGTGTTTCTGGTGTTAGCACTTAAAGGAACACTTGCTCTGTCCAATGTCCAAGGCGGTCTCTCTTACTTGGTCAGACTGCTACTTTCCCCTACTGAGTTATTCCTGCTCCTTCACTATTTATTGGACCTAATTTTAAAATGATTTATTTTAGATCCTGCTTTCTTTTTCCTTTTAAGTTTAAATCATAGGTGCCTGCATGGAAAATTAACTTATTATTGTGTGCAAGTTTGACCATGAAATAATACAGCTGGAAAGCCAAAGCATCTAGCTCCCAAGACACGTTTGGAAATGCAGTTAAACTTCACCATTTGGGACAGTCTCCAGGGGCAACTTCTAATGTAATAATATCCTCGGCTTAAATATTTTTAATTTTTCTTTCATTTTATTACTTGTTTACTCATATCATTATTTAAAATAGGGTCATCTCACATTATTGAACTAGAATTTGTTTTGAAGATTTTAGTACCATGAGAAGAGTTAATAGTCTCCTTTTCAAAAAACATGCTCTCATATGATTTTGTATATAAATCTTATGATATTGTGGGGCATCTGGGTGGTTCAGTCAGTCGAGCAGGTGACTCTGATTTGAGGTCAGGGACGTGGGTTCGAGGCCCGAGTTGGCCTCCACACTCTGTAGAGAGTCTGTTTGAGATTCTTTCTCTCCCTCTTCCCCGCACTACACACACACACACTCTCTCTCTCAAATAAATAAATCTTTAAAAAAATAAAATAAATCTTAAGACATTTTAATTGGCTAAGCTCTAGATTAGGTTGTGAATTCTTTGAGGGTAAGGATCATGCTTATTTTATTCCTTGCACTCACCACAGCTGCTGGCGTAGACCATGCTGCATGAACCAAGTCACGGAATGAATGTGCTGACAGATCCATTAAATGAAAATTTTCTCCATGGTATACTCAGACATTATCTTACAACAAGACTCAAATGAGGGACTGTATAAAAAATGTTAAATAAAATACTTTGAAACTAAAATACATTCTTTCATTAGTTTATTATTTATTAATTTATTAACTATAAACATATTTTCATGTAGTGCTTAATATTATGTGCCAGGCTCAAACAAATTACCGATACATGAGTGGCTCTTAACTCTATCCTGTGACTAGTTTTGGTAGAACTAAATTTTTTTTTTTAAGATTTTATTTATTTGACAGACAGAGAGAGATCACAAGTAGGCAGAGAGGCAGGCAGAGAGAGAGGAGGAAGCAGGTTCCCTGCCGAGCAGGGAGCCCGATGTGGGGCTTGATCCCAGGACCCTGAGACCATGACCTGAGCCGAAGGCAGAGGCTTTAACCCACTGAGCCACCCAGGCACCTGAACTAAATTTTTTAAAAAGATGTTTAAAGATTTGAGAGAAAGAGAGAGAGCGTACACACACATACATGCGAGTGCACGGGTGGAGGGGCAGAGGAAAAAGGGAGAGAGAGAATCTCAAGCAGACTTACTGCTGAGTATGGAGCCAGACTTAGGGCTGGATCTCACAACTCTGAGATCATGACCGGGGCTGAAACCCAGAGTCCGATGCTTAACTGACTGAGCCACCCAAATTCTGTTTTTGATCATTTTGTTCTAGAGTTTACATTCTACATGTCTATCTTCTATCTCTTGCAATGTTCCTTACAGATCTTGATGACACAGTTCTACCTTCCTCCGTATTTTATTCCAAAATCTTGACTTTTTTAGAACTGAACTTTTCTTTACCTTCCCTGAGTTTCACTTGTGATTAGCTACTTATTTGGTAAAGAAACTTCTGTTAGATTATTAACAGATACTAATGAGTTTATATGTTATTAGTCTGTGACATAATATTTGTATTTTTATCTCAGAATCAGCTCATTACCTTTTCCCCCATAATATTTCCTGACTCAGATAAAGTTTTTCCCCAGGTAAAATTTCATACATTTTAGCCTTATGTATGAAAAGGTGAAATTTGATATGTATTTCAAAAATTGTTTTATCCTGATAGTTAAATATTATAAATATCTTCTCACCCAAAGGTGAAGCTTTTACTCTCTGAAAGTATCTTAGTAAAAACTATTGACTTTTAAAATTTTTGTATTATTTAATTTTTTCCTCAACAAAACAAGCCCCTAAGGACTTTCTTAAAAAAAAATTAAACTCAGTTAATTAACATAAAGTGTGTTATTAGTTTCAGAGGTAAGTTCAATGACTCATCAGTTGTAAATAACACCCAGTGCTCACTCCATCAAGCCCATCCAGTTACACCTTCCCTCTGCCCGCCTCGCCTCCAGCAAACCTATAGTTTGTTTCCTATGATTAAGAGTCTCTTATGGTTTGTCTCCCTCTCTGATTTCATCTTGCTTTATTTTTCCCTCCTTTCCCCTATGCTCCTGTTTTATTTCTTAAATTCCACATATGAGTGAGATCATATGATAATTGTCTTTCTCTGATTGACTTAGTTTGCTTAGCATAATACCTTCTAGTTCCATCCAACTCTTTTTTTTTTTTACATGTAACTCTTTAAAAAATATAAACACAAAGTAAGTTGTAGGAAACTTTTGGCCAAAAAGTGACTAGAAGGTGAAAGTCATGTTTGGTTGGACAACTTTTGAAAGGGGGTGAAAGAAGAGAAAAAGAAAATAAAAAATCTGTGGAACTATTTTTCTAAATTGAAAATAGTAGACAGGCAAAAGGCTCTAAAATATAATGTTTCTATATGCTGAAAAGTAAGATATAGAGTGTCATAGAACTAAGTCTAAACTTCAAATATGCATGCAAAATTTTTTTTATTAATGCATGCGGATTTTAAAGGTGCCTTTTTAGGATGCAAGTGGCTTGAATGATCTTCCAAACTGTGGCAAATAACAGAACTCATGCTTCTCCCTCCTCTTAGCAGTTCAACCTAGCAGACCAAGAATTCAAACTCCTGTTCGTGGTGATTCCGTTTACATCTCAGCAAAGAGCACTGGTTAAATCTGTTAACCCTTTCCCGTTTCTACAAGATCCCATTGGAGTTCTACACATACTATGGCTCCAGGTGGTGGCTTTTCTCCTCAGTTGTCTGATGAGTAGTTAAAAATTATCTTCTCTGTAACTGAGACCACACAAATTGAACCCTCTGACTTTCCTTCAAGACACATACTATTCCCCTTTCTGAAACCACTAACCCTTGAGTTTCCTTTCAGCCACACTGTGCGTGTTGCTGGAAATTGCAGTGGCCAGTTAAGACACGAGAACTTGTCATCCCTAGCGTTTCTTTAGAATGTCTTCACAGGGGCTAGAAATTATTTATGCAATGGGCTGTTTCAAAGAAAAAAAAGTGGGATGGAAAGAATGGGAAGTAGCCTTTTCTTGGTAGAATTGCAGTGTAACTGCTTCTGGGATTAGTAATAATGATGAACTGTTACACAATGATGGGGAAGTTCTGAGTGGGTGACCCAGAGAGACATTGAGACTAGATTATGCTCTGCCCCTGGTGCTCCTCTTGTTTCTCTCCCCTGGCTGTGATCACTGCTGGAAAAAAAATTGAGCAGATAGGAATCATTTTAAATAATAATCTCAATCTTCATTTGGGCCTTCTGTTTTTTTATGCACTAACTGTCCCACAATCTGTGCTATGTCATGTGTTCATACTTCACACACAAAAATAAAATTACTTCACTGACATTCTACATCAACTCATTGACCTCTACATCACAAATCCAAAAAAAAGTCTTTTTTTTTTAAGATTTTGTTTATTCATTTGAAAGAGATAGAGAAACAGAGACTGAGAAAGAGCAAGCACAAGCAGGGGGAGAGGCAGAGAGAGAGGGAGAAGCAGACTCCCTGCTGAGCTGGGAGCCCGATATGGGCCTGGATCCCAGGACCCTGGGATCATGACCTGAGCTGAAGGCAGATGCTTAACATCTGAGCCACCCAGGCACCCCACAAATCCAAAAAATTCTTTTGAGTCCTCATCTCATTTGATATCTCAAATCATTTGACACATGGATTGTTTTCTTTTTGGTTCCTAATATTTTCTTTACTTGACTATAAGGCCTCACTCTCCAAGATTTTCTCAAGGTATCTGAGAGTTCCTTCTCTGTTTCTCTGGAAAACGATTTCTTCTCTGTCCCATCATTCCATGTTGGAGTTTCTTGGATATTCATCACTACCCATGCTCTCAGGGTAAATGATCTCTTTGATTTTTACGTCTTCTATTGCCAGCTAAACATTTTGAAACTTATATCTCCAGTCTAGTGTGCTCCTCTGCAATTCTTAATTGCATGTATATTGCTTTCTCATTGCTTCCTCATTGCTTCTCATTGCTTCCATTGGATGTTTCAAAGAGACTTCAACTGTCACATGCCCACTTCTAACTCACTGCCTTTTGCAATCTTCCTCTAGGACTCCTTACCATAGTTAATGACAACCTTATCTGTTGTTCAATCCATCACCTTAAATCCTCTCACCCCTCATCATCAACCATCAAAGTCTATCTTTTAGACTACCAGCGTGTATTTTGCCCTTATCCACTTGTTTTCTTCTCCCTCTATTCTTGGATCTCAGGTAGATACAGTTGAATCAGTGATAATCCTTGGTCTATGGCACATTGTCATTATTGGTACCCATACACCTAATTTATTGGTCAGTACACATAATCGGTACACCTAATTTATCTAGTCAGTCAGTCATTTTTAATTATTTTTATTTTTTATATATTTTTTAAATTTTATTATTATTTGAGTCAGTCATTTTTTAAAAAAGATTTTATTTATTTATTTGACAGAGAGAGAAGACAGGTAGGCAGAGTGATAGGCAGGGGAGAGGGAGAAGCAGGCTCCCCACTGAGCAGGGTGCCAAACATGGAGCTTGATCCCAGGACCCTGGGATCATGAACTGAGCTGAAGGCAGAAGCTTAACTAACTGAGCCACCCAGGGGCCCCTTGTCAGTCATTTTTTTTTAAAATAGGAAAAATTAAACACAGATGAACCTACCACCACGTCCCATCATCCACACCATATGTCATTCTTACTGACCACTCTAAGAGTCTCCTATCTGGCATAATGACATTTACTTTTGCCCTTTTGCAAGCTCTTTTTATAACATAGCCAGAGTAATTGTTGAAACAGAAATTTGATCATACTGCTACTTGTTTGCAACCACTCAGGATCTTCTTTATGCCCTAAATGAAAAATTCTTCACATGACCTGAAGTGTTCTGTGAGATCTGTTTCTGCCCTGCCTCTGAACTCATCAAATGCCAATGTCGTCCTGTTTCTTTATTACAATTATAATGTATTTTTAGTTCCTGAAGTCCTCCTGGACTTTCAAAATGCCTCCTCTTCTGCCTGGAAAATCTATTTTTCTATTGTAGCTGTCTAACTGATCCTTTGGAGCTCAACTTAAAGGACGCTGTTCCTGGGTGTCATGCAAATCCTTTAGAATTGTTTGCAGGATGGTAAGTCCCTTGCTATGCTCCTGCTCTGTATCTTACATAGAATTCTTTATTAGTATCATGTTTCTGTTCACCATTCCTCCTAGACTATATGCTCAAAGAGATCAGAAGGCTTGAAGGGATTAATTTCTAATGCATTCCGAGAAACTAACAGAGTAGTTGATACAAATATCATTTAAACACATTTGTATATTAAATGCAAAAATATAAAATATGGAATAGAAACCATATTGAACTGAGTTCAGTTGGATGAAAGGAAAGCAAATTGTGAGTATGAACTGCTTATTTACAAATAAATTGTAAAAGGGAAAAGCTTGAATTGCAAGTCTATGCTGAAGAACACTGGGAAACTCAAATAACAAATTCTGAAAGTATTGAGTACAACATGAAATCTAAGCTCCCAGGGATAAATATCAGAGATCAGATTGAGAGCAAAAAGTTCTATTACAGGAGACATGGAGAAAGAGCAAGAAAAGATTGTGAACAAGGAGAAAAGTCAGTATGGGATTATCCATAACGTGTAATTCAAAAACTGTTCTGTACCTAGGGTGTAGTTGTGTTTGACTAGCTTAAAGAGCATTTTCTTAGCCTTTAGCTAAGAAAATGATAGTTTTCAGGAGGCCATAAATGTATAGCAGCATTTATAATGTTACTTTGTAGCATTGTAGACTCAATAATAGACTCAATAGACTAAATGCTCTATAGCATTTAGACTCAATAGGGGAGTAATACATTCTAGTTATAAACCATAAAACTGTGACATTAGATAGCTTAGTGATGGCAACTGCTGGAGTAAAGACAAAGATATCCAATCTCTGGCTGATAGTAAAACAGTATGAACAGTATCTTGCTTCTGTCTCCTACGTATTGCCTGAAGCACTCATTGATTTGGAAGGGTAATCAAGATAGTAAGTGAAGCATAAATAGAGCATCTGAAACAAATTACTGGAATTACTTTGGTACATGACAAAGGCTGTCACAAGACCGGAGTAAAGCAGAAGTCCAATTACTAGAATGGGGAAAAGTATCGGAGTATGATAGAATCAAAGCCAGCTGTTAGGCAATAAGCAGCCTGTGATGAACCACTCATATGCAACATGCACACTTTATATGTTCAATGTAAACGATGAGTTTGCAGTTGTGTAGTTTAAATTTGTGCTCAGTATGTTAGAGCATTAAGCAAAAATAATCTGAGAACAAGGGCAATATTGAGTGAGGGCCAAGAGCACAGAGGAGTCAGAAGACATTGCACTCTGGGATTTTGAGGGGGGAAAAAATCAGATATAAGGGATGAAGGAATTTCCAGGAAGGCTAAAAAACAATAACTAAAAACCCTGAAACCCAAGGAGTTTTGGCACTCTGTCACAAAGGATAATCAGGTGTAGACAACCATTCTCCATAAACTGCAACAAAGATTACACAATTAATGTGATTGCTTATTCAGTGATTGGCAGAACCTAAAGAAAGGAAAAGTTGAACTTGAGCTTGCTCAGCTCTATGGAGACTGTATCTTAGGCACATTAGGAAGAGAACACAGATATTCTCTATGGGTGGGTGGTGGAAGACAAAGGAGAAAGCATGAATTGGCTCCTGATTTGTATAATCAAACTATAAACCTGCAATTTATATGTAGAGACTTTAAGCACAGCAATAAAGCTTATTTCATTATAAACCACAAGGTGAAGCTAATGACTTTATTTATAGAAGGGACACAATGAGAATACGGGCACAGTGGCTTTACTAATAAGCCCCAAATCTGTTTCAATATTCAAAAGAAGTTCCAAAATCTGGTACCACCCTCCTTCTCTATTCCTCTTCCTTCTTCCATCTGCCATGCACAGGCCCATATAAATATGTCACAGATTTCCTACCAAATTATGTTCTAATTTCCAGTTCCACCTACATAGCTACTTCCCCCAAACCTGACTCTCACTGGAGGGTTTGCCCTGCCCCATGAACTGTTGTAAACCTTGGAAGATGGGGCTGACTTCTCCCTTTCTTTTATTTCCACTAATAATTGCTCACGAACATTTTCTAAACAGCTGTATTGAGGTATAATTGATACACGCTAAGCTGTATGTGCTTAAAGTATTCAGTTTTTTTAGTTTTGATATAGGTGTATACCTCAAGCCATCAACACAATGAAGACAATGAACATATCACTTGCTCCAAAAAGTTTCATCATAATTACCCCTGTTGTAATTCCTCCTTCCCACCTTTCCCAATTCAGCTCTAAGTAACCACTACTTCCAGTCACAATAGCTTGCTTTGCATTTTCCAGAATTCTATAGAGATAGAATCACAAAGTATGATTCATTGCTGTTGTAGCACGTATCAATAGTTTATTCCACTGCTTGTGACCCCATTCACCAGTTGAAAGACCTTTGGTTTGTTTCTAGTTTTTGTCTATTACAAATAAAACTGGCATAAATATTCATGCACAAGTCATTAAAGGTACATACGTTACCATTTCTCTTAAGTAAAAACTTAAGAATTTGTTTACTGTTTTTTGAAAAAACTGTCAAACTGTTTTTAAAAGTGGTTGCATCATTTATTTTTTTTAAAGATTTTATTTATTTATTTGACACAGAGAGAGAGATTATAAGTAGGCAGAGAGGCAGGCAGAGAGAGAGGAGAGAGGAGGAAGCACGCTCCCCGCTGAGCAGGAAGCCTGATGTGGGCCTCGATCCCAGGACCCTGGGATCATGACCTGAGCCGAAAGCAGAGGCTTTAACCCACTGAGTCACCCAGGTGCCCAGTTGCTTCATTTAAATGCCCTTTAAGACTATATGACAGTTTCAGTGCCTCAGCATTGTCAATATGTGTTATAGTCAATCTTTGTCATTTTAGATGTTCTAATAGGTATATAAATTGTATCTCATTGTGATTTCTCACTTGCATTTCCTTAAGGACTAATGATGTTGAGAATCACTCCATGGCCTTATTTGCCATCCTGTACGTTCCTTGGTAAAGTGTCTGTACAAAATTCTTCTATTATATTTTAAATAAAGTGTGTTGTTTTCATAGTATTAAGTTTTGAGAATTCTCTATAAATTTTGAGTATAAGTCCTTTATCAAATACATGATTTGCAAGTATTTTCTCTCTCAATCTGTGGCTTGGCTTTCATTCTTTTGTGACTTTGAAGAGCAGAATTTTAAAATTTTGATGCTATCCAATTTATCAAATTGTTATTTTATGATGCATGGTTTTGGTATTAGAAAATCTTTGTGGAACCTAAGGTCACAGAGATTTTTCTCCTCTGTTTTCTTTGAAAAGTTTTGCAGTTTTAGGTCTTCAATTTGTGTTTCTGATCCATTTTGAGTTAATTTTTGTACTATATGATTTAAGGATTGAAATTCATCTTACTTCACTAATTGGGAGCTCGAGTCAACCAATGATAAAGCAAAGCAAAACTAAAAACAAAACGAGGGGCCAGAGTTGGGCCAGTAGGTATTTACAGGGGAAGAAATGATGGGGACAAAAAAAGAGAATAAATTCATAAGAGAAAATCTTTTATCTGTAAGTCAGACCCTGAACAACCCTTCTCATCCCCTTAAAATTCCTAAATCTCAATGCTTTAAAAACTCAAAGAGCAATAATTACTGAAAACCTAACATCCTTCCCTAAAAAGGCTTCCACAAAAGCAGTAGGCTACTATAGTGATTTTGTTAGTGCTGAGGACCAGCTTTCTTTAAAGGCCACTATGATTTTAGAGTCTGGTTGGGCTTCTTCAACCCCATATCTCACCTGCAGAAGTGCCCCTTCTGGAAAGGACCCCATGTCAGAATAGTGGAATGTCTCCCAGCCCCACAAAATAGAGCAACAAAGACTGAAAAACAAAAAACAAAAAACAAAAACAAAAACAAAACAAAACAAAAAACAAAGGAGTTTCAGTTTCCACATCACAACCCACATACGCAAAGTGCAAATTTCTGTGACTTTTCTCATTGATACGGATCCCTTTCCTGTTACGTTTGGAGAAACCATATAGAGAGCTGTTCTTCCTGTTGGGAGCCTGCTTCCAAGCAAGTGAGCACCACTGCGACCTAACTAGATAGAGGTGTTGGGAGGGGACTAAAGTGTCAGGGTCACAGAGGAGGGAGGTGGTCCTCATGAATCCTTCCTTTCCAAAACCCAGTGGGGAATGGAGGATATGGGAGTGAGTGAGAGACGTAGGCATACAATTTTAATAGCTCACCCTGCTAAGGGGACGGAAGTGCCAAGTCAAGCTGCCGGTGGCCTCCAGAGATTAGAACTATATGATACATTTGGGGTGAGTGTGCTGCAGTGGGAAGAAGCCAGAACCATAGGGTAACAGTGAAGAAAGGTTTTAGAGGACAGTAATATACTATCAAGAACTAAAAGCTGACCCAGAATGCGTCAGAGTTACAGGTTGGAGAGGAATCTGCTGGTTCTCTTCTCTTTCTAAGGTGACAATTGGTGTCATTTATTTGTCATGTCTTTTTTAGTATGAGAGTTTAGTGCTATAAATTTCCCTTTATGTAGTATCTTAATGACATCCCACAAAGTCTGATGTATTTTATTTTTATTTTTATTTATTCTTAAATATCTTTTAATTCCCTTTTTGATTTCTTCTTTGACCATCAGATTTTTATTTTATTTTTTTTAAAGATTTTATTTATTTATTTATTTTACAGAGATAGAGAGATCACAAGTAGGCAGAGAGGCAGGTAGAGAGAGAGGAGGAAGCAGGCTCCCCGCCGAGCAGGGAGCCCAATGCAGGCCTCAATCCCAGGACCCTGAGATCATGACCTGAGCTGAAGGCAGAGGCTTTAACCCACTGAGCCACTCAGGCGCCCGACCATCAGATTTTTAAAAGTGAGCTATTTAGTTTCCAGATATTGAAAGTTTTCCAAGATATTTTCGGTATTGATTTCTAATTTCAGTCTTCTTTTTTTTTTTTAAGACTTATTTATTTTTGAGAGAGAGCAAGAGCAGAGGAAGGGGCTAGGGAGGGAGGGAGAGGGAGAGGGAGACAAGCAGACTCACTGCTGAGAGAGGAGCCTGACTTAGGGCTGGATCCCAGCACCCTAAGATCATGACCTGAGCCAAAATCAAGAGTCAGACACTTAACTGACTGAGCCAACCATGAGCCCCTGATTTCATTCCATTGTGGTCAGAGAAGATATTTTGTATGATTTGAATTACTTTAACTGTGTTGAGAAATTTTATATGTTGAGAAATATCATCTTAGGAAATGTTTTGCATGCACTTGAAAAGAACCTATGTTCTTTTGTTATTGAATAAACTGTTCTCTACATGGTTAAGTTGATTGATAATTTTGTTTAATTCTGTCTTCTTGCTGATTTTCTGCTTGTTGTTCTATCAATTATTGACAGAGGGAGATAGAAATCTCCTACCACAATTATGGATCTGCTATTTCTCCTTGCAGTTTTATAAGTTTTTGTTCATAGGTTTTGAAGCTCTCGTGTTAATTTCAGAAACATTTAGAATTGATATACACTCTTGATAAATGGACTCATTTACCATTATGAAATGGTTTTCTTTGTCCCTAGAAATATTTTGCTTTGAAGTCCACATTCACTGATTTTAATATAGCTATTCTGCCTTTCTTTTCATTGATGTTAGCATGGCATATCTTCATTCATAATTTTACTTTTAGCCAAATTTTTTTCTTTATATAATTTAGACATCATATGATTGAATTGTGCTTTTTAATCCAGGCCGCTAATTTCTGCCTTTTAATTGGGTGTGCCTAGACCATTTACATTTAATGTAATTATAAATATAGTTGAGACCAAATCTATTATCATGGTCTCTGTTTCCTATTTGTCCAACCTATTCTTTATTCCTTTTTTCTCTCTTTATGGCTTCTTTTGGGTTAAATACATTTTATTCCACTTAATCTACTTCATTGGCTTGTTAGTTACCACTCTTTGTTTTCTTATACTAGTGGCTCTTTTAGGTCCATAGTATACAATGTAGCTCATCATAATCTACCTTCAAAAGATATTTTGCCACTTCATATATAATACCTAGATTTTATAATAATACTCTCCCAATTGTCTGCTTATCCTTTGTGTTGTTGTTATTATTATTATCTTTTCTTACTTATTTTCTTAGAGAGGAAAGGAGGGGGAACAGAGGGAGAAAGAGAGAGATAATCTTAAGCAGGCTCCATGCTTGAACATGGGACTCAATCTCATGACCTTGAGATCATGACCTGAGCCAACATCAAGAGTCAAACACTTAACTGGCTGAGCCACCCAAGTGCCCCTCTTACTTTTTAATTATAACATGTAATTTATGTAACATAAAAACCCAAATAGGAAAAACTCATTTTACAAGGCTGCATGTATTCATATTTGAGGATCTGTATCAAATACTGGAGTGTTGGTCCATGACAAGGGCTAGGGAGAGAAAAGGGTGCAGGCAGCAGGATTGAAGGGCAAAGGGAAAAAATGAAAGTGACAAGAAATAACAGAGGAGTCGTATGTTCAACTTGTTGAAAAAAGAAGACACTTCTTACCCTTGGTATATTAAGACTGCCAAGTAAGATGAATAATAACTACGTAAAGTATAAGTTACAATTTTCAAAGTACAGGTTATATGATAAGAAATAATGACAGTAAATGTTTTTCAAAATTGGAGTATCAAAAAGATGTTTTTTGTGTGTATTTTTTAAAGATTTATTTATTTACTTTAGAGAGAGAAAGCAAGTGGGGGGAGGGGCAGAAGTTGAGGATCTTCAAGCAGACTCCCCACTGAACACAGAGCCCAATGTGGGGCTCGATCTTACCACCCTGAGATCATGACCTGAGCTGAAACCAAGAGTTGGATGCTTACCCAACTGCACCACCCAAGCATCCAAAGATGTTTCATGTTTTACATTTTATCTTGGTAGCAAAATTGAGGATGATTGGAGGCAGGGGTGGTAATAGAAATGAGGGCAAGAGTAAAGTGCAGTGAAAGTAGAATGTTATTTTTTAAATCTATTAAGATTATAAGAAGAGCCTAGACCAGTGCAAAATTCAAAAGATAAAAATCTTAGTGAGCAAAAAATTTTTGCTTCCATTAAGAATGAAGAAAAAGGAAGTGCATTTATTCTCCCACCAGAAATAATTGAAAAATAGACAAAATAATGAAACAACAATTTTTAAGACACTGAATATCAGGCAACAAAAGACAGTGATCCATGAGAGATGAGAAACTAACAAGTTATGTTCCATGATTGCTCTAGTTTACTGCCTTGAGAGAGTTTCCACTCTAAGGAATAGGTATTTATAACATAAAGTTCAATTTTTTTTAGCATGGTACAGGATGCCCTTCTTCATGTAAACTTCATGTTGCAGTTTACCTCTGCAACAGTAACAGCATTATTAACAACATTTGTCACAATAACAAAAAAAAAAGGTATTATCAAGTGTCTATCCTTTGGCAAGGGCTGGTGGATGTCTTGCTGAAAAAGAAGACACACTTCCTATCCTTGGCGTTTTAAGACCAGCAAGTAAGATGAACAATAAATAATTATAAAAAGTATGAGCTATAATCTCTAAAGCACAGGTTACCACGAGTGCACATTTTTCTGAATAATTCAACGTTAAGGTTGTTTTTCCTAGTGAGATGGTGTTTAACCAAGAAATAAAAGCTGGATGAGTAAGGGTGAGCCCCGGAAAGACAGTGGCAGGAAGCAATACACACAGAAGGAACGATGTGTGCAAGAGGTTAGTTATGTCCAAGAAATGGAAAGAAGCCAGGGTGCCCTTGTTGACCGGATTGTAGTGAGTATCGACTTGCAAGACTGGAGATGCTCTTAATGTTCTTATGCTTCCTAATGCTTCTCAATGCCCTGGAGATGTTTCTTAAACTACCCTAATACCTGAGAATATTTATGCCATCATGGGCCATCAAATTTCCATGTTCTCACATGGCTGTGTTGTTTTCTATGTGTCATTTCTTATGACTTAAATCCCTTTATCTTTTTTCTTTGGGGCAAAGCCCTTCTCATATTTTAAAACACAATTTAAGCATCTTCTCACAGAAAAGAGTTTTCTGACTTTTCTTTCCTGTCTGCCAGTTGATATGACCATTTTTTCCTCTGTTTTTCACCTTGTGCTTTGAACCTCTGTTTATTGTTGCTAATGTATGTTTTTCTCTCACTTGAATTTGAGATATTTAGAGCTAAAATTATGTCTTGTAAATTTGTATTGCACCATTTGTAGAATCTGTAATGGTCATTTATCTCATTAGAAAAGAAAAAACAAGTTCTGTTCATAGACGGTCTATAGAAAATTATTCATTTGGCACATTTGATTATAGTAATAGCATTACAAGTGATTATAATGATAAACCATTATTTAATTATGCTTTGCTTATTTCACATTAGTTTTTTGACATAACTAGATAATGATTGTCATTTTTGTTTCTATTAGTCCAAAACAGAGTACTGAAATCTAAATATTCATTTCAATAGCAATAGGACATGAATTAATATTTCCCTTTAATTTCTGTAAATCTGTAGTAAATGTTTCTCAATTTCTGTTGGCTGTTTCATGTCCCATATTGAAGAAAACATGAGTATGAAAGGGAACCTCAGTTTATGAATGACTTCCCTTTTTTTGTTGACTGACTCCACCTCCATTATGTAGTTTTTTTGTTTTGTTTTGTTTTGTTTTGTGGAAGTGAGATGATTTTTAGAAGTCTTAGTGATCCTCCTCTTTAGCAGAGCATTTCTAAAGGAAAATACAAGAAGATTTAAAAATCATTAGAACTTTGGACTGGACAAACTCAGAATGGTCCCACATGGAAACTCTGGATCTGCTGGTAAAAGTTTCTCATTTATTCTACATTTACCTTTTAATGTAGTATAAATTTAATAGTCAATGGATCTTATTTAATAGTGATTGGCATTGGGAGAGTAAGGAATGGGAAATGGGCATTAAGCTTTTACAGTAGTAACCGGTATCTGCCATAGATTCAAAACTGAAAATGAGGGATAAAATTAGATTTGGCATCAATTTTGTAAAACTGCTGAGGTGAAATTAAGAAAGGAGCTGAAATGAACTGAATCATATTGAGTAGGAAAACAATAATTGTTAGAAAATGTAGATAGACCATACAGGAATGAATATTGATTGCAAGTTGATCACCTAGGGAAATTTAGAATAGCATTCCTGAGTGTTGAAATCTACTTCATGATTTATATGGATGTGTTAAACTCATTTAGCATTTTAAATTTTTTTCAGATCTCTTAATTTTTTTAAGATTTTATTTCCTTATATGAGAGAGAGAGAGAGAGAGAGAGAGAGAGAGAGAGAGAGAGAGAGAGAGAGAGTATGAGCAGTGGGAGAAGGAGAGGGAGAAGCAGACTGTCTGTTGAGTCGGGAACCCGCTGATTCGGGACTCGATCCCAGGACCCAAGGATCATGACCTGAGCTGAAGGCCAATGCTTAACCAACTGAGCCACCGAGGGGCCACTTTTTCAAAGCTTTTTAATCATGGCGTAGCATACCACATGAAAGTGTGTCCTAAGGGCACACACTTCAGTGACTTATCCCAAAGTGTGTGCTCCTGTGTGGCTACCAACGCATTCTTGCTTCTATGTCAGGTTAGAGTAAGAATAAGAAGTGAGAGTAATAAAAGCTTTAGAGCTTTATGCTCTCTCTAGGGATAGGATCCAGTAATTTAGTTTTTCAGATATAAACATTGTCACTTTAGTCCATCAATGTTCAGCTACTGTTTAACAGACACGGTGCCAGGTACTGGTGAAGCAGTGCTGAGCTTGATAAATAGAATCCGTTCCCTCCTGGAACTTAACCATGTAACCATATGGACCCAGTGGGCTTGGAGATGCGGACCTCAGTAATTGACTATCATTCTGTGCCCCTGCTAATCTTCATCGATGCTTTTTCAGTTTTCCAGGTTTTAAGGTCTGCTCTTGAAATTCTTTTCCATCTGCAACTTGATCCTAATTCCTCACCCCTAGGTAGCCTCTAAACGTGAATATTTTCAAAGCTGTTTCACTGAGACTATGTGATCCTGGGTATGAATATTTCCTGTCCATCTTGCCATTTAGAAGGAAGGGCTCTTTGTCTTGGTTAGACTTTCCTTGTTAACCTCAAATCTCTGAAACCATCTGTCTTCTCCAAAGCCTCTTTTTGGGAAGGCAATACTTTTGTCCTTTTCTTTCTTTCTTTCTTTCTTTCTTTTTTTTCCCCACAGACTGTAGAAGATGTTTCACCCTCTTGAGTCCCTCCACTGTGGCTGTGGTCTCAATTCTCAGTGCCTGTTTGATCACCAGTTCTCTCGGTGAGTGCTTTGTCAAATGCAAATAATTCTCCTGAAGGCTCAACAACATTTAAAAACATGCTTCATCATTTCAAAGGATCAGATATTAAAAGCACAAAATAACGTCCTAACCATGTGACACCAAAATATGAACAGAATAGCATGGTTTTCCCCAAAGTAAAATAAACTTTCACAGGAAAAAAATGTGCAGTTTGCTTAAAGATTTAAAATAATGTCTACCTAAAAAATAGGGAACAAAACAGAGGAGGAAAAAACTCAGAATTATTGGGATGAAATGGGATTTGAGGAACACTTTAATAAATTCAAATGCCAAAATTTACCTTAAAATCTATTGAGGGAGCCAGATAGATATCAGTAAGACCACAAGTTCCTATGTTAATTAAAGTAACGATAGGATGGTAGCTGAGACTTTGGGGGGGTTGGGGGAGGGTGAAGGATATTTTCATGATACGAGGTAATAGAAAAATACCTCCATCTCAATTTCCATTTAAATAGAAAAGTTTCAGCCAGATTTTTAACTAGTATTTTAAGAATTCTTGGTGGTTTTCCCTATATGTGTATAATGGGCATTAAATTCCTTAAGACTCATCTTTTCGTCCTCCTCATGAGCCTTCTTTCTATCAATCTTACAAATTTGGAGAAACTTACATGGCTCATACCTATAAAATTTTGTATTATATTAGTGATATAGTAAACTGTCTGTGGAGATTATATAAATCGGCATTATAAAGAATCTCACAATTGTGTTACTTCATCTTAACTGGTTTTATGTCCTTGCTTCATCTGAAGCCTGTTGTTGCTCATATTTGTATTTGCATTCCCATGAAATAGCATTCTCCTATTATACCATGGATGAATCTGGGCATGCTTCTCAAATTTGGCTTTGAAAAATAAATAAGTAATCCAAGGAATAATAATTCTCCACGTGCTCTTTGGATCCCGGCCAAATGCTGTCTTTATGCATCGTTGCAGGGGGAGCAGAGAAGGAGCTGAGGTTAACGGATGGTGAAGACAAGTGCGCCGGGAGAGTGGAGGTGAAAGTCCAGGAGGAATGGGGAACTGTGTGCAATAATGGCTGGGGCATGGATGAGGTCTCTGTGATTTGCAGGCAGCTGGGATGCCCCACTGCTATCAAAGCCACTGGATGGGCTAATTCCAGGGCGGGCTCTGGACGCATTTGGATGGATCATGTCTCTTGTCGAGGGAATGAATCTGCTCTCTGGGACTGCAAACATGATGGATGGGGAAAGCATAACTGCACTCATCAACAGGATGTTGGAGTAACCTGCTCAGGTAGGACTTGCGAAAGTCAAAGCCTCGACATGAAATGCTTTGTAGGGGAGAAATATGTAGATGGGTTAAAAATGAAAAGGAGCCAGTTTTCTGTAAGTTGTCTGATTCACATAGAAATCACCCAATCCGTTGCTAAAAGACAAGAAGATACATGACAAACCCCATTAAAAAAAAAAAAAGTCAAAAGAGATAGTGAATACCACAATCAATGAGGAAGTGACCAGCCTCATTTTACAGTCAGTAATCTTACTCTAAGTCTCTACTCCTGTGTAAAAGTATCATGTTATCTAAGTGAATTCATTGTCTTCTTTCTCAGTAATATGCTGCTTTTGGGCTTTGACCTTTTTGTCCATTCCCTGATAATCAACTTACTGAATGGAGAAATAAATATTCCTAGCACTAATCCTTTGTTGAAGGGAGGATGTTTTGCCAAGTATAATTGCTTTTCCAGTGTATAATGTTCATTTCATTTAACAACGATTTGTGTGTGTGTGTGTGTGTGTGTTTTTTTTTAAGATTTCTTTATTTTATTTGAGAGAGAAAGAGCTGGGGGAAGGGCAGAGGGAGAAGGAGAGAGAGAATAGAGAGAGAATCCTCAGATTCCCTGCTGAGGGCGGAGCTCAGCGCAGGGCTTAATCCCAGAACCCTGAGATCATGACCTGAGCCGAAATCAAGAGTCAGATGCTTAACTGCCTGAACCACCCAGGTGCCCCATGGTGGTTTTGATTTATAAAACATTTCATAAATTTTATCTCAGTTGATGTTATAATAACTCAGAAAATTCTGTGTCAGACCTTTCTGCTGTAAATCTCAAGGTCATATTTATGACCCAGTTCAGATTCGTGGGCTTCCCATTTCTCCTTGTCCATTTCACTGGCCTCTCTCTCCTAGCTTCCTTCTTAGGAACCATCTCCTCCATGAGACTAATTTTTAGAAAGGACTAATCTCTCCCCAGGCATTAGGGTGTGTTGGGAATAACACAGGCTAGTACCTAGAAAAATGCGGGACTAGATTCCAACTCAGCCACTCATGAATGTTATTTTGAGCAAGTTATTAAATTTTTTTAAACTTCAGTTTCTGAAAACTCAGTGCTTTAATACCTGTAGAGCTCTACTTTTCCCTTCCTCCTTCCTTCCATCCCTGCACTCCCCACTCCTCTTCCTCCTCCTCCCCCTCCTCCCTCTTCTTGCCTTTTATTGTTAATCATTACCTGGGAAAGATAGGGAGTAACAATAATAACATTTACAGCCAAGTTAAAAATCATAATAAATCTTGTGAGACTCAGGGAGCCTAGGTGGCTCAGTCGGCTGAGCATCAGACTCTTGATTTTGGCTCAGGTCATAATCTTGGGGTGGTGGGATCGAGCCTGGTCTGGCTCCACACTCAGCGCAGCTCATCCCTCTCCTTCTGCTCCTCCCTCCCCCTCTCAAATAAATGAATATATAAAATCTTTAAAGAAAAAAACTCTTGCTTGGGGCTCCTGAGTGGTCAGTTGTTAAGTGTCTGTCTTTGCAAACTATTGTGCACGCTCGTTTATGGATTGAGCAGGCATCAGGCTTTCTGCTCAGCAGGGAGCCTGCTTCTCCCTCTCCCACTTCCCCTGCTTGTGTTCCTCTCTCACTGTGTCTCTCTGTCAAATAAATACATAAAATATTTAAAAAAAATGAAAAAGAATTCTTGCCAGGCTCTTACTATAATTACTGCAGCTTACAGAGCTGACTGTTTAAGCTAAGACATCAGTGTAGCATTTTTAACTCTTGTTTTCTGTTTTTTTATACTTAAGGATAGATTTAATCAAATTTGCTTTTTCCTAGCCACCCTGGGACTCCCTAGTTTCATTTGATTTCAGAGGCTGTATCTAATGCTCAATCCTGAGAGACTCTACCTCTTGGGAGCTTTTGCTATTATCACAGGCACAGGAACAATATCGTGTAACAGGACAATAAACACTGTGTTAGACTGCTTTTCCTTTTCACCTCCTGGCTCTACTGTTTTCTAGCTGTATGACCCTGTGACAATTACACAAACTGAGAATACTTACCTGTGGAGTAGGGATAGTGGGAATAACACATAATGCTCAATGTTTTGAAGATTGACAGCTTAGGTAATACACTCGGAACACCAGATGCATATTTTAATTGTGAACTACTATTTTTATGATTATTAATTGTCCAGAATAAAAAATCCTGCTAAGTAGAGGTCTTTGCCTGGTATTTAGAGCTTTCAAAAGTGACCCCCTTTCTCAAAAGGAGAGCCTCTAAACATTTTGTTCAAGCCCAAACAGTTTTTGTTTTTCACGTGTCCCCAGATTTCATCTCACATCTCCTTTTCTTGGGTATTTTAGTCCTCATAGAAAATCTAGGGAAGAGTGTATAGAGAGGTTTTCCTTTATGAAAAAGCTGTTCTTTGCTAAAAAATGGTACCAGATGCTTTGGGAGAGGGGAAGCTTTGATTCAAACAGAAGATTGGTAAGAAATGAATTATTTTGCTTTATTTTTTCCTTTATTTTTATTAATTTGGTATACCATAGGATGATTTGCAAACTATTATGCATGCTTAGGCATTTTTATTTTTCCCTTTTTCCTGTTTTCTAATTTTATATTTGACCTCAGACAATTCTCCATCTTCTGAACTGTAGGTAATAAAGATTAAAATAAAGATTTTAAGTGCTCAACAAATGACCAGTTTGCCATTTTTGCTACTTTGTTGGATGAACTAATTTTATTTTCTCTAGATTTTAAAATAAGTGCTTTAAGTCAAATTTATCAATTTCTATATAAAAGAGTGCTTACTTTGTCTTAATAATGGGAGGAAATAAAACAAAGCTGAAAGCAATTTTTAATCTGTAAAACATCTTCCTTGGTAAGTAGGTGTAGATGAAAGTCCTAGTTGTTAGCTGGTCTTTAAACAATTAAAATTCCCCAATATGTAAAGATGGGCAACATCCAAAAAATGAGGCACCATTTTTAAGAACAGCATCAAATCTCAAGCATCCAGAGGAATCTTATTTCCTAAAATCACTTCTGAATGAATATCACTTCTGAACTCTGGTCTTTTCTCTGCTCTAGATGGATCCAACTTGGAGATAAGGCTGATGAATGGAGGAAACCAGTGTTCTGGAAGAATAGAGGTCAAGTTCCAAGGACAGTGGGGAACAGTGTGTGATGATAACTTCAACATAGATCATGCTTCTGTGGTTTGTAAACAGCTCGAATGTGGAAGTGCTGTCAGTTTCTCTGGTTCAGCTAATTTTGGAGAAGGTTCTGGACCAATCTGGTTTGATGATCTTATATGCAGTGGAAATGAGTCAGCTCTCTGGAACTGCAGGCACGAAGGATGGGGAAAGCATAACTGTGATCACTCTGAGGACGTCGGAGTGATTTGCTTGGGTAAGGACTGATCCGGATTTGTTCTGTTCCTCCTTAGAGGACAAAAGAAAGGGGGTAAGAGTCTGAAAAGCCTGAACTCTTAAAAACAGAATGAGGCCTGCTTCCTCAATCACCTTATTATGACCTAATTTCAAGTTCCCCCACCTGATACCTGTGGAGATTTTACCTTAACTGAAATGAGAATAACTAGCTTAGGGAGGAAGGATGAACAGTGGAACTGAGACCCCAGGCATGATGATAGAAGGAGGTCTTTAGAGAATATTCCAATCCTCCTTCTTCCTCCCAGCCCCCCCCCCCAAAAAAAAGAGAACAAAGAAAAAGAAAAAAAAGGAAAAAAAACCCAGCTTAACTAGCAAATTGTACTTTTGGGATGAGTTTTAAAAACAAATCATATTCCTTATCATCCACTCCCTGCAAAGATCTTAACCCACCCCTTTCCAAAAATATTAGTTCAAATTCACAGAATCAAATGATAAAAAGTAGTTTGATTTCCTATTAAAACTTCATTTATGTTAGTGCTATGGTATGAACAGACTCTGTGTCTAGAGACTTTCGTGTCCCATGCTTGCTCAGGGCATAGGGACAGTGGATTTGTGTGTGCAGGGATGACACCCCTTTTTTCACCTTGAGTTCTTAGTTTGAAGCCAACCTAGTAGGTCCTGAACCCCAAAGAACATTCACAAAAATGTAATAGAGTAAAAATGTCCCTGGATTCACCAGATATCTTTTTTTTCTTCCAATGAAGAAAACTCGATTCAAATTTTAACTAACCAACTAACTTTAAGGAAAGAGGACACTGACTCAGAAAACTGGGAAAATCAGGGGGGTACCGTTGGCTTCAGGCACAGCTGGATTCAAACACTGAAACAGTGTCATGGGGGTTCTGGCTCTTTTTCTATTTCTTACATTGGCCTTTTGTTGTTGTTGGGCAACAGGACCATCTATTGTTTGAACTACAAAGAATGGGATTCCTAAAGAAGAGATGGAATTTGTTAGCTGAAGGAAGCGAGAGGGACTGGGGATCTAAAAAAGCACAGGAGGTTCCTTCCATTCTCCTTTACCCACCAAAGTCTCTCTAGGTCCCCAATCAGCACATTTCTTCTCAATGCTGAGCACTCACAGTAAATGGTATTGTGGCAGCAAATGCTAAAACCGCTAGAAGAAAGGGGCAACTTATTTATTATAAGAGATTGCTCAGGATCAAGCTCTGCTCTTTGAGGAATATTGATTGGGGGAGGTGAAAGTGGTAATGATGAGGTCCCCTTTTCTCTTTGCTTGCTTTTAGACTAAAGAAGTGGTCGCAAAGGGACCAGGTGTATAATTCAAACTGGGTAGTTATAGATAGGTAATGAATCAGAGACAAAAGTCAATGTTGAGCCCTGGGCAAACAGGACTGTGAGCATACCACCTAAACACATGCAAATATGTATTTAACAAGAAAAACCACACAATTCCAATAAAAATTCTATGACAGTCAAAGAAATCTCTAAATAAAATGTAACCCCTGGATCTCATTAGGAACTTTTAGGAACTTTTTCCTTATTTTTTTTTTAAAGATTGCATTTATTTATTTGAGAGAGGGAGAGAGAGTGGGGGAAGGGAAAAGGGAGAAGAAGAAGCAGATTCTCCATTGAGCACAATACCCGACTCTGGGCTTGATCCCAGGATCCCAAGACATGACCTGAGTCAAAGTCAGTCCCTTCACTGACTGAGCCACCCAGATGCCCCAAGAACACTTTTTATAGTACATGCTCTATGTACTGAAAAGTCCTGTCTTCTCTTTCTAAAAAAGTTATTATTGAAGCTTCACTGACATAAATGTTATATTAGTTTC
The DNA here is from genome assembly GCA_002007465.1 of Ailurus styani. Taxonomy (NCBI): domain Eukaryota; kingdom Metazoa; phylum Chordata; class Mammalia; order Carnivora; family Ailuridae; genus Ailurus; species Ailurus styani. The sequence continues at coordinate 160,798 of LNAC01001227.1, read as the reverse complement.
ATGTGTATAACATATTGGTTCGACGACTCTATAAATTAGTTGCTGTTCACCACAGTAAGTGTGGTCACCATCTGTCACCATACAAAGTTACTGCAGTGTTATTGAATATATTCCCTATGCTATACTTTTCATCTCTCTGACTTATTTATTTTATAACTGGAAGTTTGTACCTCTTGATCCCTTTATCCATTTCCCCCATTTCCCCCACCATGTCACCTCTGATAACCACTAGTTTGTTCTCTATATTTAAGAGTCTGTTCATTTATTTTGTTTTTAGATTCCGCATATAAGTGAAATCATATGATATTTGCCTTTCTTTGTTTGTCTTATTTCACTTAGCATTATATCCTATAGGTCCATCCATTTTTTTAAAGATTTTATTTATTTATTTGACAGAGAGAGAGAGAGAGACAGCAAGAGAGGGAACAGAAGCAGGGGGAGTGGGAGAGGGAGAAGCAGGCTCCCCACCAAGCAGGGAGCCCCATGCAGGGCTCGATCCCAGGACCCTGGGATCATGACCTGAGCCAAAGGCAGACACTTAATGATTGAGCCACCCAGGCGCCCCTCCATCCATGTTGTTGCAAATGGCGAGACGTCATTCTTTTTGAAGGCTGAGTAATATTCCGTCATATATATACACCACATCTTCTTTATCCATTCATCTACAGATGGATGCTTGGGCTGCTTCTGAATCTTGACGTTTACATTATTTACATTATTGTAAATAATGCTGCAATGAACATAGCAGTGCATATATTTCTTCAAAGTAGCATTTGCATTTTTGGGCAAATAGCCATTAGTGGAATTACAGTATCATGTTTTTAATTTTTTTATTAAGTGTTTTATTTTAATCCCAGTATAGTTAACATACAGTGTTATCTTAGTTTTAAGTGTAAAAATTGATGATTCAACAGTCCTATATGTTACTCAGTGCTCATTATAAGTGTATTCTTAATCCCCATCACCTATTTCACCCATCCCCTCACTCACCTCCCCTCTAGTGACCATCAGTTCTCTATAGTTAAGAGTCTGCTTCTTGGTTTGTCTCTCTCTTTCTTTTTTCCCTTTGCTCATTTGTTTTGTTTCTTAAATTTCACATACAAATGAAATCATATTTGTCTTTCTCTGACTGACTTATTTTACTTAGCATTACACTCTCTAGCTCCATCCATGTTATTGCAAGTGGAAAGATTTTATTCTTTTTATGGCTGAATAATATTCCACCACACACACACACACACACACACACACACACACACACACACCATACCATCTTTATCTATTTATCTATCAATGGACACTTGGGCTGCTTCTATAATTTGTCTATCATAAATAATGCTGCTATAAATATAGAGGTTCATACATCCCTTCAAATTAGTATTTTTATATTTTTTGGGGAAATAACCAGTAGTGCAATTCCTGGCTCATAAGGTAGTTCTATTTGTAATTTTTTGAGGAACTCCCATCACTGTTTTCCACGGCATCTGCACCAGTTTACTTTCCCACCAAGAATGCAAGAGGGTTCCCCTTTCTCTGCATCCTCACCAGACTTGTTCTTATCTTTTTGATACTATCCATTCTGAAACATCCTGTCTTCTTGCCCAAGCCACTCTTTCTCCACCTTTAATGATTTTCAGTAGTATTATATGTTTTCTCTGTCTCTACTTACTCTTGTTTTTTATCATGATTTGTTTTGTGTCTCTTGTGCAGATGGAGCAGATCTCAGTCTGAGACTGGTAGATGGAGTCACTGAATGTTCAGGAAGATTAGAAGTCAAATTCCAAGGGGAATGGGGGACAGTGTGTGATGACGGCTGGGACGGTAATGATGCCGCTGTGGTATGTAAGCAACTGGGATGCCCAACTGCCATCACGGCCACTGGTCGAGTTAACGCCAGTGAAGGAACGGGACACATTTGGCTTGACAGTGTTTCCTGCCACGGACACGAATCTGCTCTCTGGCAGTGTAGACACCACGAATGGGGAAAGCATTATTGCAATCATAATGAAGATGCTGGTGTGACATGTTCTGGTAAGTTAAAATAAAAAGGAAAGCAGAGAAGGAAGGACCTGTGTTCTTTAGGAGTAGGGGTGGGTGCAAGATGGGAGAGACAGAGATAACTAATAATTTCCTTGTTGTAAGGAATCTTAAACCCATTCTTTTTTTCTTTTTAAAAAGATTTTATCTATTTATCTATCATCATTTAGAGAGTATGAGCAGAGGGAGAGGGAGGGAGAGAATCCACAAACAGACTCCACACTTAGTGCAAAGCCCAACATGGGGCTCAATCCCATAACCCCGAGATCAGGATCCCAAGATCACAGCCCCGAGATCACGACCTGAGCTGAAACCAAGAGTTGGACACTCAACCGACGAAGCCACCCAGATGTCCACATTCTTTATTTGATTATTTTGGAGGATTGTCTGACTATTTTCTGTGGTAATTATTCAGGCTGCTGTTAGGGACCACATTTCAGATTCTAAATCTCCCTTGAGCTCTGAGACACAGAATGTTATGTCTTTTCAACAAATCTCTGTCTTGCTCATATTTTTCTGCCATTGACAATTTTTGTCAACCCTTGCAACTATAATCCTCTTTCTAACGGAATTCCTGACCTATACTGGCTGTTAAAAAAAAATCCAGGGGATGGATTAGTCATCATTTCCAGTGCCTCAGTATCTGGGAAGGAGCAAGATAAAAGAACTATCCTTTGGTTGCTAACCTCCATATGTACCTATGGACTAAGTTTCTGTTTCTTTTTCAGATGGATCCGATCTGGAGCTAAGACTTGTCGGTGGAGGCAGCCGCTGTGCCGGGACAGTGGAGGTGGAAATTCAGAAGCTGATAGGGAAAGTATGTGACCGAGGCTGGGGACTGAAAGAAGCCGATGTGGTTTGCAGGCAGTTGGGATGTGGATCTGCTCTCAAAACGTCCTATCAGAGTTATTCCAAAGTTAAGTCAACAGACACATGGCTGTTTTTAAGCAGTTGTGTTGGAAATGAAACTTCTCTTTGGGACTGCAAGAACTGGCAGTGGGGAGGCCTTAGCTGTGATCACTATGAAGAAGCCAAAGTTACCTGCTCAGGTAAGACTTCCAGTCAACGTGTTCAGAAGTTGAATTCCAGGAGTATAAATTTCCAGTAAGATCCTTGAAACTGATGAGGAACATTGGTCCTTATGACTAGTTCTCATGCAAGAAACCAGAAAATGCCTATTTCATCCTGTGAGTTTCCAGTGAATTTATAATTCATTTTGTGACTTGGTCACAGGCATGACTTGTTTTATTTTGTTTTTGTCCACTTTCGCTTTTCAGTAATTTTAAAAAAAGATTTAATTATTTATTTGGGAGAAAAAGAGAGATTGAGCAGAGGGAGGAGCACTGGGAGAGGGAGAGAGAATTCCAAGCAGACTCCCTGCTGAGTGTGGAGCTCAGTCGCAGTCGCATGACTCTGACATCTCCACCTGAGCCGAAACCAAAAGTTGGATGCTTAACCAACTGCACCACCCAGGCGCCTCTGTTTTTGTTTTTTAATATTTTATTTATTTATTTATTTAAGAGAGAGAGAGCATGAACGAGTGGGGGAAGGAGCAGAGGGAGAGGGAGAAGCAGACTCCCGGCTGAGCAGAGAACCAGATGCGGGGCTCCATCCCAGGACCCTGGGATCATGACCTGAGCTGAAGGCAGATGCTTAGCCAACTGAGCCACCCAGGTGCCCATCCTGTGTTTGTTTTTATTTAAATAACAGTTGGTTAAGGGGCACCTGGATGGCTTAGTTGGCTGAGCCACTGCCTCTTGATTTCGGCTCAGGTCATGATCTCACATTCATGACGTCGGCCCTGTGTTGCACTGGTTGGGGAGTCTGCTTGGGATTCTCTCTCTCTCTCCATCACCCTCTGCCCCTCCCTCATCTCTCTCTCTAAATGAATAAATAAAATCTTAAAAATGTAAGTTAGTTAACATACAATGTAATATTAGTTTCTAATGTACAAATTAGTGATTCAACACTTACAAAGAACACCCCGTGCTCTTCGCAAGTGCCCCCCCTCAATCTCATCCACCCCACCTCCCCTCTGGGAACCATCAGTTAATTCTCTGTAGTTAAGAGTCTGTTTCTTGGTTTGCCTCTCTCTGTTCTTTTCCCTATGCTTGTTCATTAAGAAACAAAACAATTGAGTCACTTTTAAATCCATGGAAGTATTGAAAGATTAAGAAGGATTAAAATTTTGAAGGTAGAACTTAAATATGTCTTTCATGGGAATATCTCCAAAAGATTTTAAAAATGTGTTATAAAAACTGACATTACTAAACCTTAGGCTCTATCTTTCTATGTTAAGAATTTCTTCTTTCTGAATGGTTTTGTGTATTTCACTGCAACCTCTTTTAGCAGTTCCAAAGTGAGCTGTGAGTTGGCCAGGTTTAAGGAAAATCTCCAGTATTTTATGCTAATCACATTTACACAAATGCTAACGTTTTGAAAAGTGATGCCTTCTTTAACAACTGTAAGGTAACATATTGACGGAGGATTACTGATATGGTAAAAGAAAGACTATAGGGAAAGCAACCTAAGAACAAAACCATTCACCACGTAGAGATGTGGTCATGTGGTGTTCCATATCCACTAACCAAAGGCTTTACTTCAGACACATCGTGATCTAGACGTGCTCCTATGTGCATTACCTGATGTTACAAACTGTGTCTACCTCTAGTTACATAGAAATTATCCTCTGATTGGAAAAATACAGTCTTCTAAGGTACAAATTTGAATATACATACCTGCTTTTCAACCATTCTTCTTTTCTTTTTAAAAGAGATTTCTTATTAGACAATGTGTTCACATGGTTCACACTTTGTGTGTGTGTGTTTTCATGTGTGTATGCATGTGTTTTTTTTAATGGTTTGCACTTTGAAATGAAAGTGTAAGCTTTTCCCGAAAGATAGCCCAGCTGTCCCGTTATACTCTTCACAGACAACTTACATGTCTTGCATATTTGTATATATATATATATATATATATATAATCTTTAGGAGATATTTTATGTAAATACAAACAAATCTATATATATGTTTCACCTCATTTTGTTGTTCAAGTGATGGCATATTATATAAATTTTTCTGTACCTTAGTATTCACTTAATAAAATATCTTGACCATAATTTCATATCAATATTTAAAGACCTTTCTGAAATTACTTCTCTATTCATGACATTTCTCTTATCATTTATTACATGTGACTTTATTTATACTTTTAATTTCTTTTATTAGATAAAATTAGTTTTGCTTTTTTAAAATGAACCAGCATTTGCATTTTTAAGATTAATACTATTTTCATTTTCTAATTCATTATAATTTTTCTTTCTATTAATTCCTTTCTGATTTAACTTCTTGAGTTCAGTGCTTAATTAATGTTGATTCTTTCCTAGTTCATAAAATTCATAAGGAAAACCTTATAGATTTTCCACCGAGTATACCAGTGACTGTATCATATAATTGATGAGTTGACGCTCTGTGAATCTAAGCTATAGATCTAAGCCATAGATCTTCCTATGACCATTATGTGGTCATTATGAATTGTGCTTTTTAGTATTACAAAGTTTTCCCTTTCGTATCATTGAACGATTTTTGTTCTGAATCAAACTTGTCTGATATTACTATCACAACTATTGCTTTACTAATTTTCTTTTTTAAAAGATTTTATTTATTTAACAGAGAGAGAGAGAGATAGTGAGAGAGGGAACACAAGCAGGGGGAGTGGGAGAGGGAGAAGCAGGCTTCCCGCTGAACAGGGAGCCCAATGCAGGGCTTGATCCCAGGACCCAGGGATCATGACCTGAGCTGAAGGCAGCCGCTTAATGACTGAGCCACCCAGGTACCCCATTTTATTTATTTTCTATTCTCTTATTTTCAATCTTTATGAATCATTTTGTTCTGGGTGCCTTACTTGTATTCATCCTAGAATTCAGATTAATTTTAAAAAGAACTCTGATTGGATTACTTTTTAGAGATGAGAGATATATTTGACCTTAACTTAGTCATATTATGCATTTTTATGTTGTCATTTTATGTCTCCATAATATTTATTGTCATCATGTATCATGCTACAACTAACTATGAACTGTATTTCTCTACATAACTTTTTGGGGGGAACTTTGCCTGTGTTTGGGCATGTGTAAGCATTATTGTATGTCTGATAATTTTCTTCTAAATATTTTCCCATTAATTGTATTTTATATTAGTTAGCATGAATTTTAGCAGCATCCAAAAGAAAGCCAAATAAGAGTGGATAAAGAAAAAGTTTACTTCTTTCTCACTAAAATAAGCCAAATAGGTAAACAGTTTAAAGCTGTTCGGGTGGTTCTGTGGTCACCCAGAAGTAGCTGGAGTTGTTTTCTGCGGCAGTTATCAAATCCTGTTGGTCAAGAATGATAAATTGAGGGGCAACCAAGTGAGCTCCCTGGTAAGCCAATCTGATAGGTTAGGTTCTGCCCTCTGAGAAACAGTCCTCTGAGCATTGTCCTTCATGGTGCTATTCTTGGGGTCGTTCCTTCTACTACATGCTCTCCACAGTCATATCTGAGTGTGGTTAGGAGGCTTCACCCCTTTCACAACTCACTTTCTGCTGACATTGGTTCAGGAACCCTTGGATTGCTTTAAAGGTTGAGTTACCGTTGGCTGATGTCAGCTGTCCTCAAAGTCAGCAAAACAATTCTCTCCAAACTTAGGACCCTTCTAGTCAATTTTCTTTCATCTAGGGCCACATGAAAGTAACTAGAGTCAAGGAATATATTTACCAACTCTGATCTTTGCTACAACCAACCCCTTCCTCTTAATTTATTGGCCGGTGCCCTAAGGTCATTTAAAACCTGGGGTTTGGGAGGAAAAACAAGACCACGCTTCTATCTTTTCTGGTGGGCCCATGAACTTTGTATGTGGAGTGTCAATTCTATTTTCTGCTAAACCAACAGTTTTATCACCACCTCAGTTTGGGGTACAGGATACTTAGGGTTTTGTTTTGTTTTGCTTTTTTTCAGTCCCGCAAGTTCCAAATTATAGGTCTTTCATTACATTACATAGTAGTTGCAGGCAGAACATGTCTCCCTTACAAAATTAGTATTTTTCCTTCCATTTTTTTCTTGTAGTCTGGCTACTTCGAGTCTGAATTCAGCTCTCTCTTGTACGTACTGAAAGTGGTAAGGAAGATTTATGCCATGCCAGCATTCCGATTTTTTTTCCCCCAGTTTTTTTTGTTCTCCAAGTACGTTCTCTGATTTTTCAGCAGAGAACACATGATTTTCTTTTCAAGGTGACATTTGTCCAAATATCTTAACATGGATAACAAGACATCAACTTTCCAGCCTATAATATCTGAGTTATTATATTATATATTTTTTCCATCCATTCTGTTCAACCGCATCCAAAATTTAGGTTTTATTACTAGAGCACTTCAGTTTTGGCAACATTCTGAATTATTTAGAATTCTATTCAACTGCATATAATAGAAATCCCAAATACTGTAAGTTTGCAGCTGAAGGTGGCCCCTCTGTTTACAGAACTCTATTTTTGTTCGCTAAGTGTGTTGTGGGTGCTCTTTGCCTTCTTTTGTAAACTCTTATATTTGTGTAGTTTTTAGAAGCTCTTCTACTTGTGTGGGTACATAGGTTTTAACACTCTTCTTGTTTTGCTACAAATAGAATTTGTAACCTTGTTTCTTATTTATTTAAGAGAGAGAGTGTGTGAGCACCCACAAGTAGGGGGAGAGGCAGAGGGAGAGGCTCCCAAGCAGACTTCCCGCTGATCAGGAAGCTGGAAGCGGGGCTCGATCCCATACCCATGAGATCATGACCTGAGCCAAAACCAAGAGTTGGTCACTTAGTTGACTGAGCCACCTAGCTGCCCCTGTAGTTTTATTTCTCGATTTCTTGGTACTTTCAGGTGGTTTCCAGGGGGAAAAATCATGCAAATGCTATCTCTGTGCCTGCCAAATGCAAACTACAAATTCCATTATCTGTTTAAATTCTTAGAGTTCTTAGTTTTGTAGAGCACAGGACTTTAGGGCTGAAAAGGGCCAAAGAACTCAATAAGGCAGGAAGACTAGAAAGATAAAGCAACAGTTTATCTCTGATGTGCAGTTTCATCAAACCAGCCACAAACCTGTCTAAGAAAATCTGCTACAAAATTACTTTGAATCCCAGACATGTTGTTTGTGCTTGTTGTCTATGTACCACGGAGAACGTTTGAATTTAAGAATCAGTTCGTATGAGTTGTGCTGTATTTACTAAGGTTCTTTTTTTTTTTAAGATTTGTTTTTATTTTTAGAGAAAGAGAGCACAGGGTGGGGGAGAAGCAGAGGGAGAGGGAGAGAGAATCCCAAGCAGGCTAAGCTCTGAGCACAGAGCCTGACATGGGGCTTGATTCCCAGACCCTGAGATCACCATCTGAGCTGAAACCAAGAATTGTTCCCTTAACCAACTGTGCCACCCAGGCACCCCTGTACTTACTAAGGTTGGAGAAATAGTTTTGATACTAGAATGCTTTATACTTCTTCAGACTCTGAAAGAAAGAAGTGATAAAAATGTGTTAATGCTTCTTTAAATCATATTGTGTATCTTATCTATTACTAAACAAAAGGAAGTAATTCTAATGAATTCTTTCTTAAATTTGTTCTTCATGTCATCATTTATTTACTTGTAGAGAAAGAAATACAAATTCAGTTTCTTATGCCAGGGGAAAGTTTAAATTATTGATCAAAGGAGCTAAATCCACATACAAAAATCAAATCAATGGCTTTTATGTTAAAATGCGGTCACAGGTTTAGCTGGAAAGAAATTTCTTAAAGGAGTAAATATTGAATATTCTAACCAAGTACACGAATAAACGATATAAGGAGGCCAACTTGTGGTGTAGATTAATGTGTTACTAACAGATTCATGAAAAAAGAAAAGCTAGAATGGAATCTCCAAGTCGTTTCTGCATGAAGAATTTCCCTTTGCCCAGGGTTCAAACACTTTAGCAAAAAGGAAAGAAGAGGATATTTATAGAAGCGATCTGTTTTCAAGTGCTTAACAAGTTTTCACCATGAAAGAGAAGGTTATCTGGTTTGGTTTCATTTCTTGGTTTGTTTTGACACAAGCTGAGTTTTATTTTGTTCAAGATGGAGCCAGATGAGAGGGTAAAAGTTTACAAGAAAGCTGACTTTGGCTCAGTCTAAGATACTGTCTTTATTTAAAGGTTTATATCTCTCCCAAAGTGGAAAGGGATCATATGCATACTAGCTAGTGATATCGTAGAGGAATTTCATGCTCAGATAATGGCTTAACAAGAAGAAATTAAGGACTCAACTCAAGGGTCTTTCATTATTTGTGAGGTAGAGGCATTATTTGCTTTAAACTTGGAGCTGTGTTTAGAAAGTGATGTGGTCTTCAACTTACATTTGGGTAGAAACTTGCTTTGTTCAGATTTAATGGATAAGACATGAAATCTTAACATGCTGGGGTATTTTATACTACCCCAATACAGAGTATAGTCGGATCCGAAACGTTTTCAGAAATGGGCAAGTGCTAATAGCGTATCTGTGTCATGCTGAGAGTAATGTCAAGGGAATTAGTGATGTTTGACAGCAGGCGTTTCTAAAAGACATATGCTCTTCAGAAGGTCCTTCAAATGCACTTCCTTTCTTTAAAATTTTAATTAAAGGAAATAGTTTGTATCTTCCAAATATTTTGAATCCTCTCTGAGTATGTCAAAAGAAACTCTTATTTATCTTGATGATTGTACTTGGCAAAGAGTGTTCTTAAGTGTTCAGAGTGTTTCTTTAGCTTTATTTCTGTGTGTCTTGTCTTTATATTTTCAATCCCATCCATACTAAATTATTCATAATCCCTCAATTATGCCATGTTTCATGACTGTATCTTTTATTTTTTATATTTTATTTATTTATTTATTTTTAGAGAGGGAGAGCAGGGGAGGGGCAGAGGGTGAGAAAGAGAGAATCTCAAGCAGACTCCCCACTGAGCACAGAGCCTGACGCAGGACTCAATCTCACCCTGAGATCATGAACTGAGCTGAAGTCAAGGGTAGGACACTTAACCAACTGAGCCACCCAGGCTCCCCTATGATTGTATCCTTTAAATGTGGATTTACAATGGCTTACTTGGCAAACTCCTTATCTTTTTATTTCAAAACTCAGCTCAAATTTATAGCACTCTCTATAGTTTTCCTGAAAAACCTCAAACAGAGTTAATGACTCCCTCATTTATTAGTTTTGTATCTAGCATATATTTTTAGTTTTGGACTCATCATTATTATTTTTTTAATATTTTGTTTGAGAGAGAGAAAGAGAGAGGGCACGAACAGAGGGGGGAGGGACAGAGGGAGAAGCAGAATTCTCAGAGACTGATGTGGGGCTCGAACCCAGGACTCTGAGATCATGACATGAGCTGAAGGCAGATGCTTAATCAACTGAGTCACTCAGGCTCCCCTGGACTCATCATTATTTGAACATGTATATCTTCTGCTCACCTGTGTGTTTTTGAGGAAGAGGATGATCAATGAGATATTGAGCAGCCCTGAAAACAAGTAGCTTTTTCCCAGGTACATGGGTTGTGAAATACATTATAAGTGCAGAGGCCCAGAAGCATGGCATGACCAGGTTCCTTTAAGGTTGGAAGGGTCAGGTATGATTGATAAAGTAATAGACATGAAAGCTTTTTTTTTAAGATTTTATTTTTTATTTGACACAGAGAGAGAGATCACACATAGGCAGAGAGGCAGGCAGAGAGAGAGAGGGGGAAGCAGGCTCCATGCTGAGCAGAGAGCCTGATGCAGGACTCAATCCCAGGACCCTGAAATCATGACCTGAGCCGAAGGCAGAGGCTTAACCCACTGAGCCACCCACTTGCCCCTAGACATGAAAGCTTTAAAGGTGACAGCATAAAGTATTCTAAAGTATGCTAAGAAATTCATGTTTATCATCTCTAATTTTAATAGATGGGTGACATTGGAGAATCTATCAAAGCTCTCTCTGCTTCAATTTCCTCAAAAGAAAAGTGGTGGTTATAATACCTGTTCCACAGGAATTACACAGCAAGTGATTAATACATGTTAATTGCTATGGTTGTGATTATTATTTTTAGTAGCAGTAGTAACTATTTTCACTGATGGACTGAACTGTGACAGACTTTTTAGCCCACCCAAATGCCTAAAACATTGTAGGTCCTTAATACTATTTGGTGAAAGAATAAATTATTGCATAAATAGTAAAGAAACATTGAATTGGCTTGAAGACAAAGAAATCATGTGAAAATGCCTGAAATGTAATAGCGTATCTGTGGGCATGACATAGATTTATTAGAGAGATGGCTTAGAAGCAACATTGCTTAGGAAGCCATTGCAAGGGTCTATATGACATATGATGACAAAAAAAAAAGACAAATTACATGAAAGCAGTAGCAACAGAGGCACCTGGGTGGCTCAGTCAGTTAAGGGTCCGACTCTTGGCTCAGGTCATGATCTCAGGGTCATGAGATCAAGCCCTGTGACGTGGGCTGTGCTCAGTGGGGAGTCTGCTTGAGATTTTCTCTCTCCCTCTGCCCTGCCCCCTGCTTATGCTTTCTCTCCCTCCCTCTCTCTAAAATAAATAGATAAATCTTAAAAGAAAATGCAGTAGCCACAAATAGGGAAGAGAAATATCCTGGAGGACTGACAGACCTTGGTGATATTCCACATGAGCTATGTCTTGAGAGGGTCAGAATTCTAGGCTCTGGAACATACTGTCTGCCTTCAAATCCTGGCCCTTCGGTAACTCACTGTGTGACTGCATCAGGTTACTGCACTTCTCTGTTTCGGTTTCCTTGTCTGTAAAATTAAAGTGATACTAATACTTATCCCTTGAGGAGATTATAAAGATTAGGTGAAATAATGTTTGTTCAGTACTTAGAAAAGTGCCATAAATATATTTGGTGCTCAGTTAGTGTTCTTATTATCATTGTCATTACCATTATTTACGAGATAAAGAAGTGGTTCAATTTTTAAGTGATTCTAATTTGGTCTGGATGTCACTAATTGAGTAAAGAATACTGTGGTCCTGTCAGTAAAATAATTCATTCATTTTTTTTAAGATTTTATTTATTTATTTGACAGAGAGAGAGATCACAAGGAGGCAGACAGGCAGGCAAAGGGAGAGTGGGGAGGGGGAAGCAGGTTCCCCGCCGAGCAGGGAGCCTGATGTTGGGCTCGATCCCAGGACCCTGGGATCATGACCCGAGCCGAAGGGAGACGCCGAATGACTGAGCCACCCAGGCGCCCCTAATTCATTCAATTTTGAACACCTTGTGTTCTGATGTCCAAGTAGATATGTTTATGAATATAAATTTAAAGAGAAACATATAGATGAAAACATATTTATCGGCAGTTAAGAGAAGGTGAGGGAGCTGAGGACAGCACTTTGGTCAGGGAATTCATGAAGGCTTCTGGTAAAGTACTGTCAGAGGGGAAGGAGGAGAAAACGGGAGAAAGGAGTATCTCGTGTATCAAGTGTACCATATATCAAAGGGAAGAGGAAATCCCATGTTCAGTTTGGAAACAAGAAGTATATTGCAACACTTTATATAAAACCATTCACACCAGACTGCGGTGGGCAGAGAAATGACTATTAGGCTAAAAAATAAAAAGAGAAGGTATATATGGTCTCCAGTGTTGTGAATAATGTATACGAACTATTAAAAGGAAAGAATTATCATCCTTGTAGGAATGGTTGATGCCAAGAAACAAAGTTCTAAACTCAGATGAATTGGTCCAGTGAGGAAAGGAGAGATCTAGAGTCTGCTATGCCCAACTCCAGGCAGAAAATCCAAGGGGTTGAACAACTATGGTAAATCATTAAACACCCAGGCCTCCCCTTTCCACTTCCATCATGAAGGAGAATCTAGGAATCCTGTCATTTGTCACTGAAATAGTATCATCTTTCAGCTCACAGGGAACCCAGGCTGGTTGGAGGAGAAGTCCCCTGCTCTGGTCGTGTGGAAGTGAAACATGGCGACAGGTGGGGCACCGTCTGTGACTCTGACTTCTCCCTGGAAGCTGCCGGGGTGCTGTGCAAAGAGTTACAGTGCGGCACAGTCATCTCCATCCTAGGGGGGGCTCACTTTGGAGAAGGAAACGGACAGATCTGGGCTGAAGAATTCCAGTGTGAGGGGCAGGAGTCTCACCTTTCACTCTGCCCAGTAGCCTCCCGGCCAGATGGAACCTGTAGCCACAGCAGGGATGTTGGAGTCGTCTGCTCAAGTGAGACCCGGAGCACATGTCCTGGTTGTTCCCGTACTGTGAAGAGGGTGGGGTTAGGTAACTGCAGACATCTTTTTAAAAGCCCTGTTCTCCTTCCAGGATACACAGAAGTCCACTTGGTGAATGGCAAGTCCCGATGCGAGGGAAGAGTGGAACTCAAGATACTTGGGAACTGGGGATCCCTCTGCAACTCTCACTGGGACATGGAAGATGCCCACGTTCTGTGCCAGCAGCTCAAGTGTGGAGTCGCCCTTTCTACCCCAGGAGGAGCACATTTTGGGAAAGGAAGTGGGCAGATCTGGAGGCACATGTTTCACTGCACGGGAACCGAGCAGCACATGGGAGATTGTCCTGTAACTGCTCTGGGGGCGTCGCTGTGTTCAGCGGGGCAAGTGGCCTCTGTGATCTGCTCAGGTAAGCCCATGATGAGCCTTTCTCATGGTGGCGTGCCTTCAGAGCAGGTGTACCTATGGGGACGAAGAACCAAAGAGAAAGGGCATGATCTATTTTAAGGAATCATGAGAAGTGTGCCAGGATAATAACCTCATGTGTCTTTTTTTAAAAATAGATTTATTTATTTATTTATTTGACACAGAGAGAGAGACTTTACAAGTAGGCAGAGAGGCAGGCAGAGAGAGAGGAGGAAGCAGGCTCCATGCCGAGCAGAGAGTCCCATGCGATGCCAGGCTCGATCCCAGGACCCTGAGATCATGACCTGAGCCGAAGACAGAGGCTTTAACCCACTGAGCCACCCAGGAGCCCCCCTCATGTGTCTTTTTAGAGGAAAAGTAAACTTAATTTTCCCAAACCTCATAATTACCCATCTGGTGCTTACCACATACTGGCCTTTCTCAAAGCAATGATTCATTCCCAGCCTGGTTGACCCACCACCTCCCCATCTCTCTTGAGCTGCTTGTTCTCAGCTCATCTGTCTTACACTCTGTCAGGTCCCCCTTCCTCACCCTAACTTTTTTGTATCTTGTGTGACTGAGCAGTTTGGTGTTTGCAGGAAATCAGAGTCAGACGTTATCCCCGTGCAACTCATCATCTCCGGATGCAACAAGATCTACCATTCCAGAAGAAAGTGGTGTCACTTGCATAGGTGAGAATCAGTGACCAATCTATAAAAATGATCTCCATCGTTATGAAGGTGTTTCATTAACATTTTATTTTCTCTTTCCAGCGAGCGGTCAACTTCGCCTGGTAAATGGAGGTGGTCGCTGTGCTGGAAGAATAGAGATCTACCACGAGGGCTCCTGGGGCACCATCTGTGATGACAGCTGGGACCTGAGTGATGCCCACGTGGTGTGCAGACAGCTGGGCTGCGGAATGGCCATTAATGCCACTGGCTCTGCTCATTTTGGGGAAGGAGCAGGGCCCATCTGGCTGGATGAGGTGAACTGCAATGGAAAAGAATCTCGTATTTGGCAATGCCGATCACATGGCTGGGGACGACACAATTGTAGGCATAAGGAAGACGCAGGAGTCATCTGCTCGGGTAAGTTCTGTGCCGAAGCTCTGGTCACAATTACATAAGAAAGGACTGAGGGAGCCAAGGGGAGTGAAGGATACTAAACTGAGAGAATTCCCTGAAGAGCAGGTTTAGAGGGAACTATTGCTCGAGTCAGGGTCCTGAAGTGTGGATTTGATTAATTAATGCTACCCCAAGTGCAAGGTAGTATAACATCAGAAAGAGAAAAATACAGAACTAGGCTTTTCTATCATGAACATGACAACAAAACTAGGATCGAGGACTTTTATAAATATATATGGAACTACATTCAGCACACCACTTGATATCACTGTATAAAGAAGTAGATTAAAAGGGACAAGAAGAAATAAATCCAGTTCTACATTCTACAGGGAAAGAGAAAATTACCATACCCAAGTAATTTTCCACGATAGGCAAATAAAACTTACTTGTCATAGGAGCAAAAATTATAAGAGGCCACTGCTTTTATTCTGTATACATGGCAAGCCTTAGAAACTATTGTGAAGTTGAAAATGGTACTCAGTTGTAATGTATTGGGAAAAACAGAACTATGACTCGGTTACTTAGGGAAGTGAAAAATTCTATATGCCAGGAGTGATTTGATATCATTCACATTTAATGACATAAACTGGTAGAGGACATATGTAGCCAACTATGAAGAGTCAGGAAAGGAAATATTTCATTTTAAGGTGATGTACACAACATTGGTTTTAGTGTCTGAGTATCTCACTACATTTTAACTATCAAGAGACCTGCCAAAAAAAATGTAATGAAATAAGTTTCTTGAGGCTAAAATTGCAGTAATTTAGGGAGAAAAATCCAAACTACGTGATTGATATAAAAGGCTCTGAGATCTTGATTAAGATTTAGAAATCAATTTAGAATCATTGGTAGCCTTATAAAAAGGTCTCTAAGCACAAAACCCAATTTCAGCACACCACAAGCTATTTATAGAACTGTACTATACTACATACTACATTTTACCCAAATCTACCAAATCATCCAGAAGTTACTAAAGAATTACTGGTAATTGACATATTGTACCTATTTTTAAGACCATCCTCACCTTAAAGGGAGGGAGCCCTGTGAGTCTTCAGAGAAGATGTGAAACCACTAACAGTTGTATTTCACCCCAGAGTTCATGTCTCTGAGACTGATCGATGAAACCAACAGACACAGCTGTGCCGGGCGTCTGGAAGTTTTTTACAATGGAGCTTGGGGCAGCGTTGGCAAGAGTGGGATGTCTGCAACCACCGTGGAGGTGGTATGCAGACAGCTGGGCTGTGCAGACAGAGGAGACATCATCCCTGCATCTTCAGACAAGCCAACGTCCAGGCACATATGGGTGGACAATGTCCAGTGTCCGAAAGGACCCGATACGCTATGGCAGTGCCCGTCTGCTCCATGGAAACAGAGAGCGACCAGTCCTTCAGAGGAGACCTGGATCACATGTGCCGGTGAGTATCTGCTGGCCGATATGAGAATTTCATTTTGTAATTCCACTATCATCTTCTGATCTCATTGAGTAGGAATGAACAACCTCTGCTACCTATCCTACCCTGCTGGCGTAATTGGTTTCATTTAATTTGGCTTATAGGTATTTAGGATCACAGATTAGTTGTCCAAAAAGCATTACACTTCCCATGGTCTTCTTGAAAGTTTTTATTTAATTGCTTTCACTGAGAACATGTGAGGAGCAGAAAATATATAATTCAGTAGTTAACTATTGAACAGTCTACCTTACCGTTCCCACTTTCTTTCAAATATTGTCTTGCTTTACTAATAGAAGAAAGGAAGCAGTCAAAAGGATCGATCCTCAAGTATTTTGCCATTCCATCTTCTTATGCTGGAAGAGGTTTTTTATGTACCTGTCAATCTCCTAAATCATTTTCTCTTTGAGAGAAATTAACATTATACAGTGTTAACTTTGTTTATTTCACATTTCCTGAGTCACACTGATGTTCTTTTTTTTTTAAGATTTTATTTATTTATTTGAGAGGGAGAGCAAGCAAGAGAGAAAGAGAGAGGGAAAAAGAGAGAGAGAGCGGCACACCAGTGGGGGGAGAAGAAGAGGGAGAGGGAGAGGGAAAAGCAGGTTCCCCACTGATTAGGGAGCCCAACTTGGGGCTCGAGCACAGGACTCTGGGATCATGACCTGAGCCGAAAGCAGACAGCTAACTAACTGAGCCACCCAGGTGTCCCTTAAAATAGACATTTAAAATTTTGTTATTATTATTTGTCCCAGGGGTCCAGGTCTGTGAATCATCAGGCTTACACCTTTCACAGCACTCACCATAGCACAAACCCTCCCCAATGTCCATAACCCATCCACCCTATCCCTACCCTCCCGCCCCCCAGTAACCCTCAGTTTGTTTCGTGAGATTAAGACTCTTATGGTTTGTCCCCTACCCGATCCCATCTTGTTTTATTTAAAATAGAGATTTGAAAAGATTTTCAAATCTCTCTTTTCCTCTGTGACCTCTTGGAAGTTTTTTATTGTCTCAGAAATGATCTAGGTGTCTGTGATTTTTCAGACAAGATAAGACTTCAAGAAGGAAATTCTAATTGTTCTGGACGTGTGGAGCTCTGGCATGGAGGTTCCTGGGGGACAGTGTGTGATGACTCCTGGGACCTGGAAGATGCTCAGGTGGTGTGTCGACAGCTGGGCTGTGGTCCAGCCTTAGAGGCACTAAAAGAGGCAGCATTTGGTCAAGGGACTGGGCCCATATGGCTCAATGAAGTGACGTGCAAAGGAAATGAGTCTTCCTTGTGGGACTGTCCTGCCAGACCCTGGGGGCACAGTGACTGTGGCCACAAGGAAGATGCTGCTGTGAGGTGCTCAGGTGAGTGCCAGAAGCCTGGAGTAAGCTTGGAATCTCGGGCAGCAGCAAGGGGGTGGGCATCGAAGTGCCTTGTGTCAAGACTGGACACCTCAACACAGGGATCTGGTGGGGAGGGAACGATGATGTTTCAATCTGAAGGAACGATGAGAATATTTGCTGTTATACTTTGGCTTCCACCAAGGAAAAGCATATAACTTATATGTATCTCTGCACAGAAGAAATAATGACAAGGGTACCCTAGTTTTAGGTGGGAGGGAGTAGTTTACTTGGTTGAGAGGCACCAAAGGCTCACTCAAAAAAATAGAAGTATTTGTTCTACATGTTACTCTCCAGATTGAATCTCCTTCTTTTTTCTCCTACAGAAATTGCCATGGGCCAAAGATCAAATGCTGGAGGTATATCGTGGGGTTTGTGAGCATGGGTCCAATTATCTGCATTATTTAGAATCTTTTTCATTAAGAGACTTTGGATCAGAAGTCCTTCTGAGGATTGGGAAACGTACTTCAGCCATCCTGTATCTAAGAGAGGGATGGTACCAGGGACCTCAGTCTGTTAGCTAAGACATCATCTCTTGTGATACTTACTTGCACTTAGGTCACTCATCCCTTGTTGCCCTTGGGATCCTTGGCGTCATTGTGTTGGCCTTTCTCGTTGTTCTCCTCTTGTGGATTCAGAGGCGAAGACAGCAACAGCGGCTTACAGGTCTGAGCCAAGCTATGGTCTTTCTAATGTCTCTATGGGATAAGAAGGTTCTTGGGATAAAATACATATTATCTGCAATAGATATACCTATTAAAAGCAAATGTATGCATATTAGACTCAAGCATCCAACAGCCAAAAGGATGGAACCTAGAAAAAGTTCAAGCAGTTTCTCCAAAAGAGGGAACAAGATTTCAGAGGAGAAAGGGGCTTTGGGTGGTTGACGATTCCTATCTTCTAGCTGCATGTTTAATTAGCCCATTATTGAATTGGTAGTTTAGGATGAATATGCTTCTATGGTTTAGGAGGAATCCTTTATTGCCCAAATATTTATTTGCTCTTACTATATACTTAGTACTCAATTTTACTATTCTGTTAAGCAATGTACTAGGCTCTGAAGGTATAGACACCGATAGTCAAGTGTTTGGGTAGTCATGGAATTTCAAGTCTAGCAGAAGAGATATATATGCAAACAATAAGGCACCCTTGTAGTATTGCATGTTCACATGAATAAGGAACACAAGTGGCACAGCGAAGACAGTAATTAACTAGGGGAGGGGCAGGGGGAGAATTGGAGGCTTCTAGGAAGCTTTTGAGACATTTTGAAAATCAAGTTCAAAGAATTGCATAAGGTGCGTTATAGGGAAAAGAGAAAAATATGTACAAGCATAGAGAAGCTTAAGGGATGGCCACCTACCATTTCAAGGGGAAGTAAAAGTTGAGTTCAAGGAGAGAAGCTACTGATAAGACTGTAGAAGGATGGGGAACAAAGGATGAATCATGTAGTTTATGGTAAGAAGATGACTACTCAAAGAGTATCATGTGGTGGAGGGGGGTGAAATAGTCCAGCTTTTTAAAAGAAAGTTCTCTTTGATGACAGGATGCATGAGGGGTTGTAGGAAGACCACATCATTGACAGGGGTAGCATTTTGAAATTGTTGACATGAAAGATGAAAAGGACTTGATAGTGAGCATGGAGAAGAGAGGCTGGATAGATTTCAGAGAGGTTTTTTATTTAAAGCTCCCACAAATTAGAGAAGACTGCCACCTGCTTGGGGGAAGAAACGGGGGTGGCATATGATGGCGGTAGGGGTGGTTTCTCCTCACCCTACTGCATCTGAGTTTGTTACATTATAAGGGAAAAGCTTTGGCAGTAGAAGGGATGGACACAAGACAAGGGCATGGATAAAGGTTATGCGTGCACAGCTGGGAAAAAGCCCTGGTAGGGAGGGCAATTTGATCCCTAAACCTTAAACCCTAACCTAAACCTCTAACCTATCCCTAAATCTCTGTTGTCAGTTTCCTTGAGAGGAGAGAATTCTGTCCACCAAATTCAATACCGGGAGATGAATTCTTGCCTGAAAGCAGATGATCTGGACGTGCTGACTTCCTCAGGTCTGTGGGTTCTTTGAGGGTTGACAGCCCTGGGGTGTAGACCAGTAGCTACAATTGCAGCTGAGGCATTGTATTATGCGTAGCAGTGGAAAGAAATCCCAAACGTGTCATTGGAAGCTTATGATGCATATAAGGAAGAAAGGCAGGAATGAACTACAAGGGACTCTTAGAGAACATAAAAACAGCAATCATGCGATCTAGCTTAGAGGTCTATGATTATTTCTGGTGGAGGTACAAAGAACCATGGCAAGTAGAATATTATGACTAGGACCTCATCTTATTGAAACAAATTAATCTAAAAGGTTTCACTTCTCACTTCTCTTTCATAATTCCTTCCATTCTAACTTTCTGCTCCTTTCCTTTCTCCAACATGATATTTATAGTATTTCCCCCTAAAAATCTAAAAGCTTAAACTTCCTATATCTTTTTCCCATAGAAGCCATCACTATTTCCCATTACATATGGCTTTCTTCATCCTCCAACCTCTGTTTAGCGCAAATGGACTAGTTCTGCCTCTGGGTAGCCTAATTGTGCTGGGTTGGAAGAAATAGCCAACACCCACTTACTCCATGAAGCCTCCACACCTTCTCTGTATTCCTTACCTTCTGAGAAGGGCCTGCCTCACTTCTTCAGGCCCAGAGACTTGGTATTTGCTGCAACTATGTCAGGAAAACATATTTAAGGCATAGAAAAGACTTCTTGTGCTCTGTAAATCACATGTTTGCCTTCCTAATTCTGGACGATGTGTTTAAATGTTCAAAGAAGTCTTAAGGCATTTGGGGGGAGGTCTGATTTATTTCCCAGTAATTATTTTCTTCCTTTCAGAAAATCCCAATGAGTCAGATGATTTTAATGATGCTGGGCTAATTTCTGTGTCTAAATCTCTTCTTGTTTCTGGATGAAAAAGAAGACCATTCAGAGGTACACTGAAAAGGAAAGTGGGAGTTACAACCCAAGAAGGTGAGTGAGGTGAAATTCTTCAGTGTTGTTCAAAACAGGTATATGTTTTTGAAAATTGAGAACTCCTCTGCTATTATAAAAAAGAAAGAATGCTATACACATATTTCCATACTTATGTATATATATTTATGTATGTATGTGTATTCATATTCAGAATATTTAACAGCTCTTTATAAATGTGATTCTTATCCAACTCTTAGTTATATATTATTATTTTTATTTTTTATTTTTTATTNTTCTGGATGAAAAAGAAGACCATTCAGAGGTACACTGAAAAGGAAAGTGGGAGTTACAACCCAAGAAGGTGAGTGAGGTGAAATTCTTCAGTGTTGTTCAAAACAGGTATATGTTTTTGAAAATTGAGAACTCCTCTGCTATTATAAAAAAGAAAGAATGCTATACACATATTTCCATACTTATGTATATATATTTATGTATGTATGTGTATTCATATTCAGAATATTTAACAGCTCTTTATAAATGTGATTCTTATCCAACTCTTAGTTATATATTATTATTTTTAAAGATTTTTTTTTTGACAGAGAGAGACACAGCAAGACAGGGAACACAAGCAAGGGGCATGGGAGAGAGAGAAGCAGGCTTCCTGCAGAGCAAGAAGCCGGATGAGGGGCTGGATCCCAGGACCCTGGGATCACCACCCGAACTGAAGGCATACCCTTAACGACTGAGCCACACAGGCACCCCATAAAGATTTATTTACTTATTTGAGAGAAAGAAAGAGAGAGAGAAAAAGGAGAGGCAGAGGGAGAGGGAGAGAATCCCAAGCAGATTCCTGGCTGAGGAGAGATCCTGACTCAGGGCTTGATCCCACGACCCTGAGATCATGATCTGAGCTGAAATCAAGAGTCAGATGCTCAAGCAACTGAGCCACCCAGGCGCTCCAACTCTTAGTTATATATTCTAAGCAAGAACAATGGTACATCATGGAGCTAAGGAGAAACTGGATACATTTATAGGATTAAATCTTTCCAAGATATTGTAGCGGTCATTTTGTGAAAAAGACTTACGTCAACATTTGTATAATGCATGTTATGGTAAAGGTAGTACAAGATGCCGTCAGAACATGGAAAATTTTCCTAAGAAATTGGGGGAGATTCTGAAGATGTGATATTCAAGGCAAACATCAAATGATTGAAAGACAATTTTAGGGCGAGAACATAGCATGTACAAACTATGGAGGCATAGAAAAGAAGCACATCTTTGGGGAACAGTAAGAAGTTTTTCATTCATAAATAAGTATTGAGGGGCACCTGGGTGGCTCAGGGGGTTAAGCCTCTGCCTTTGGCTCAGGTCACTATCTCAGGGTCCTGGAATCGAGTCCCACATCGGGCTTTCCACTGAGTGGAGGGCCTGCTTTACCCTCTCTCTCTGCCTGCCTATCTGCCTACTTGTGATCTCTCTCTCTCTCTCTGTCAAATAAAATAAATTTTAAAAAATCTTAACCCCCCCAAAAAAAACAAAATAAGTATTGAATTGGGGTGCCTGGCTGGCTTGGTAAGGAGAGCAGGCATCTCTTGCTCTCAGGGCTGTATGTTTGAGCCCCACATGGGGTGTAGAGATTACTTAAAAATTAAAACCTTAAAAGATATGTATTGATCGTATTTATGGTGACAAGTGGTGTTCTGAGCACTGAAGACACATAAATAAAAGATGCTACTGACAAAGACACGATTGTTTAATGTAAATCTCAAGAGAGAAGAAGTGGTGAGAATCTAAGCTGAAAGGCTGCATAAAGCTCTGTCATGAATGGCCTTGTCTGCTATATTTCAAATTCAAATTTTATTTTAGGGACTGTTAGGGAGGCAGTGGACTTTGAAAGATTAAGCCGGGGCAAGACACAATCAGATTTGCGTTTTATAATTTGCTTTCATGCAGAAAGTACAACAGAAGAAAATAGTGAATAGATAAGAAATTTGTTAAGTTATACATCAAAAAGAAAAGATGGTGAAATGAGGTAGTGGATATATTTTCCATTTAAAAAAAATTTTGGGGAGGACTATATATTTAGAAATGATATATACCAAAGTATTTTTTTGTGTGTGTGGATATAAGAAATACAGATTGAGACAAAGGATTAAAGTTGGAACTCTTAAAAGTATATAAATGTAAAGTTCTGAATTACACATATACACATACACACATAGAAGGTGATAAATTATATAAGCATGAAAGGGATAAATATGCATATATATCTTAATATATATCTTAACAATTATTAAAGGATAGCATCTGGTGGATCATCACTGGGCAAAGCTATGAAAAGACAACTCTTACAGGATGAATTTCAAGTGAGAAAAAGACATTTATAAATGCTCAAATTCACCAGTATGTCCGGGCAATTCAAATTACAATTAACACTGAGATGTCACTTTATGTAAATCAGACCGCCAAAAATGTAAAGCAGCACCAGTATTTATTACTGGTGGGAATACAGAGAAAATTGTAATTTCAAATATTGTTATTGGAAATGGAAGGTGTGGTTGCAGAAAGCAATCTGGAAATGTCTAGGAAACATTTTTTTAAATGTTCCACAGATCCTTTCATGCCAAATTCTACCCCATATCTGAATTTCACCCATTCAGATAAAGCCACTAGCGTGTAAGAGCTTATATATAATGATTCCTTTTTGCATCATTGTTAGTAACAGCAAAAAGCTGGAAACAGAATGAATATCAGTGAGCTAACAGCTAGAAAATTATGGTATGGCTACTGAAAAAGGAAAAATCATCCACAAAAATGCAGCATCATTCCATTATGTGTTCATGTTATCAAATATAATTAAATATTTACACCTATAATACTGTATGTGTGTATATGTATATGGAAACATTAAAAATCGAACTTTGTTAGATTAGGACTACAACAGACATGATTTATCATCTTGAACATATGAATATTGTTCTGATGTAATGAATAAGGATTAAACTACTTTTTCCTTGAAGAGGAATCTTAATTCCTTGAAGGAATTAAACTGTTGAATCACTGCTTCAGAATCACGTGGGAATACTTTTAAAAATGGCATTTTGGGGTACCATCTTAGTTCTACAAACTAGAAATAATTCTCATGCATGCTGACATTTGCAAATCATTGCATTCAAGTTTTCTGTTCAGGGAAGTAGTAAGTTTTTTAATACATGTGAGTTTGTGTGTGTGTGTTTGGTGTGTGCATGTGTGTGTGTTGTAATATAACACATTATATTACATTGTAACATAATACTATGCAAGTGTGCATAAAGAGGAAAATAACAGTTTTTCTATTTATGGTTTCAGTTCAGCCTTTAAGATCCCATGATGAAGACCTGAACTATGGAGCGGAGCAAGAATCCACCTCGTTCACTGAAGATTGCAATACAGTCCTTTGTCTTCTAGTGTCCCAAAGACTGCTGCTGAATTTATAAAAATTAAATTGGTGAATGTGACATTAAAAACTGTTTATAAGACTTTCAAGGGGATTAAATAAAGAGGAATGTTGCTGATTTGAAATTGTCTTAACTTCCTGCTCTCAATTTTATGAATTTCTGAGTAGGCTTTCTGACTTTTTAAGGGTTTCATAAATATAACATGATGTCTTTTTGTTTGACAGTGTTTCCATTTGCATGTAATATATATGTTTTCTACTTTGGTTTTAATAATAATTTTTTTATTATTACCAAATCAAAACAAATTTGTTTCTTTTTAGGTTTTTTTGTTAAGAAAGGGAAAGTTAATGATTACTGAAAGCTTTATAATATATTGTTACCTCTACAAGGCATGAATTTCATTGGTTCTTAATTGCTTTTTGTTTTAGTAATTCTCATTTCTGACAAAATATGCACAGCAATGCCTGGTAAAGGTACAAAGACTCAATGGCTCACTTCCTTGTTCCTTAGGACAGTGTAACTAAAACTGAAATGAATGTGTAAATTACATCATTTCTACATAAATGTAAATTATAATGAAAATTCATATTTTATTAAAATCACTTATCCATATTTTATATATATATTTATTGTGTCATGTTAGTCACCATTAGTTTTTGATGTAGTGTTCCATGATTCATTGTTTGCATATAACAGCCAGTTCTCCATGCAGTCTGTGCCCTCTGCAATACCCATTACCAGGCTCACCCATCCCCCCACCCCTAGAAGATATTTATTTTTTAAAAGATTTTATTTATTTGAGAGAGAAGGAGCAGGGACAGGGACAGAGGGGGAGGGAGAAACGGACTCCCCGTTTAGTGGGGAACCTGACATGGGGCTAATCCCAGGATCATGACCTGAGCTGAAGGTGGACACTTAACTGACTGGGCTCCCCAGGCTCCCCAGAGGATAACATTTAAAGAAAGTTATTAATTACACAATTAATAATTATTAATCAGTTGATTAATAATTAACAATTAATAATTAGTTAATAATATGTTAATAATTCAACACTAAGCTTAGAGTCAGACACAAATTGATTTTTAGCCTTTTCTCAGTTTTCTGGTATTGCCTGCATTCTTTGTTGGCATTTAGGGCTTCAAAGTCATTTTCTTATAGAACCATGAAATTCAGCTCACTTCCCATTTATTTCTTTCCTCTTGTCAATTTTAGACATATCTTTGAATAAATTAATTAAAGTGTTTAATCATTTACTCTTTTATTTAACAATATTTACTAAGCACCTACTATTTGTCAGGCATTGCACATTAAATACCTAATTATATGCCATGCCCTATTCCCCTAATTATAAGTCAGGTACCATATATATACATATAAATTATATATATATATTAGATATATGTAAAGTATCAAATTATAGGATACACCTGTAGGAACCCCACCTATATAATAATTAACATATTTATGTACATGTTTTAAAATAATATATAATATGAATA
Organism: Ailurus styani; assembly: GCA_002007465.1. Lineage (NCBI taxonomy): Eukaryota > Metazoa > Chordata > Mammalia > Carnivora > Ailuridae > Ailurus > Ailurus styani. Next base: position 135,250 of record LNAC01001227.1, on the reverse strand, counting down.
GAATTTCTACCTATATTTAGATTTATTTTACCAAAATTATGTATAAGACATCAATTGTTAAAACACTTCCTTATTAATACACTAGTAGGAGGTAAATGAAAACTGTGATGGTAATTTCAGAATTTTCACAATTTTTTGAGGGAGTATTTTTTTAAAAGATTTTTTATTTATTTATTTGACAGAGCGAGAGAGATCACAAGTAGGCAGAGAGGCAGGCAGAAAGAGAGGAGGAAGCAGGCTCCCTGCTAAGCATGGAGCCCAATGCAGGCCTCAATCCCAGGACCCTGAGATCATGACCTGAGCTGAAGGCAGAGGCTTTAACCCACCAAGCCACCCAGGCGCCCGAGAGAGTATTAATAGTAATGCACCTTCCCTCTTCTGTTGCTCAACATGTCCCCTGGATGGTGAAATTCTAATCCATTGAAATAATAGTTAACACATGGTATTTACTATGTGCCAGAGACTACTTTAAACATTTTATATGAGCTAATAAGTAAATCCTCACAATAATTTGAAAGAGGTTGTAATACCCATTTTAGATTTGGGAAAACTGAAGGACAGAGAAGTTAAATAACTTGCCTAAAAAGCATGCAACTAGTACCTGACAGAGCTGATATTTGAGGCCAGATACTCTGGTTCTAGAGGCCATGCTCTTCACCATCATATGATATATAGCAATTTTCAAAGTGAAATTCAGTTTGTATGGGGTACAGACATTTCCAACTTTCATTGTCTTATACCCACTTAAGTGTAATTTATGATACTGATACTGTTTGTAGAGAAACTTTTTGCTCTGATGAAACAGAGCAAGAGTAGTGTATGGGCCACCCCAACAGAGAAAAGGACCAAATCTTTATTAGCAAATTGTCCTCTCAACCTTTGCCTATGTCTCTCTGCTCCAAGTCTAGCTTTCTCAAGATACTCAAATGCTCTCACTTTTCATGTCTATAGTGCTTGGCCACTGAAATCACCTAGTTAAAAAAATAATATTCTTTGAATTTTAGGGACGCCAGGGTGGCTCAGTCATTAAGCATTTGCCTTCAGCTCAGGTCATAATCCCAGGGTCCTGGGATCAAGCCTGATGTCAGGCTCTCTGCTCAGGGGGAAGCCTGCTTCTCCTTCTCCCACTCCTTTTGCTTGTGTTCCCTCCCTTGCTGTCTCTCTCTCTGTGTCAAATAAATAAATAAAACCTTTAAAAATAATAACATTCTTTGAATTTTAAAAGCAGCAAGAGAATAGAAAGCAGTTGTATACAAGGGAAACCCCATAAGTCTATCAGCTGATTTTTCAGCACAAACTTCGCAGCCCAGAAGAAAGTGGCATGATATATTCAAAGTGCTGAAAGGAAAAAATCTACAGCCAAAAATACTTAATCCAACAAGGGTATCATTCAGAATAGAAGGAGAGATAAAGAGTTTCTCAAACAAAAGCTAAAGGAATTCATCACCACTAATCTAGCCCTACGAGAAATGTTAAAGGGGACTGTTTAAGTGGAAAAGAAAGGCCACAAGTAGGAGTAAGAAAAGCAGGAAGCACAAAAGTAGCAAAATTAAGTATACCTATAAAAATTTGTCAAGAGATTCACAAAATGATGTAAAGTATGACTTCTTACACCTAAAACATAGTAGGTAGAGGAATAAAGAATGGGTTCAACCTTAAGTGACCATCAACTTAATATAGACTGCTATAAGCATAAGATGTTATGTGCAAACTGAGTGGTAACCACAAATCAAAAACCAGTAATAGATATGCAAAAAACAAAGAGAAAGGAATCCAAGTCTATCACTAAAGAAAACTAGCAAGAGAACAAAGAAACAGAGGACTACAGAAACAACCACAAAGCAAGTAAAAAATAACAATAAGAACATACCTATAAATAATTGGTTTGAATGTAAATGGACTAAATGCTCCAGTCAAAAGACATAGGGTGATGCAATGGATTAAAGAAAAAAAGACACATCTATATCCTGCCTACAAGAGACTCATTTCAGACCTAAAGACACAAGCGGACTGAAAGTGAAAGAAGCATTTATCAGGCAAGTGGAAGTTAAAAGAAAGCTGGGGTGGCAATACTTATATTGGACAAAATAGACTTTAAAACAGACTGTAACAAGAGACAAAAGGGACACTATATAATTATAAAAGGGCAATCCAACAGGAAGTTATAACAATTATAAATATTTATGCACTGGACATGTGAGCACTGAAATACATAAAGCAGTTAATAACAAGCATAAAGGAAGTAATTGATAGTAATACAATAATAGTAGGGGGTTTTTCCACCCCACTTACATTAATGGGTAGATCATCAAAACAGAAAATCAACAAGGAAATAATAGCTTTTAATAACACATTGGACCAAATAGATCAAACAGATATCTTCAGAAAAATTCATCCCCAAACAGGAGAATACATATTCTTTTCAAGTGCATGTGAAACATTCTCCAGAACGGATCACATATTAGGCCACAAAACAAGTCTCAAAAAGTTGAAATCATACTATGCATCTTTTCTGACCACAATGCCATGAAATTAGAAATCAACCAACAAGAAAAAATCTGGAAAGAACACAAATGCATGGAAGGTAAAAACATGCTACTAAACAATGAGTGGATAAACCAAGAAATCAGAGAGGAAATAAAAAAATACATGAAGACAAATAAAAATGAAACACAACAGTTAAAAATCTTTGGGATGCAGCAAAAGCTGTTCTAAGAGGAAAACTTGTAGCAATATGAGACTACATCAAGAAGCAAGAAAAATCTCAAATAAGAAATCTAACTTTATACCTAAAGGAGCTAGAAAAGGAACTAACCAAACCCCAAACCAGTAGAAGAAAGAAAATAATAAAGATCAGATTAGAAAGAAATGAAATAGAAACTAAAACAAACAAACAAAACAAAGCAATAGAACAGATCAATGAAACCCGGTTCTTTGAAAAGATCAACAAAATCAATAAACCTTTGGCCAGACTCATCATTTAAAAAAAAAAACAGAGAGAGGACTCAATAAACAAAATCAGAACTGAAAAGGAGAAATAACAACTGATGTCACAGAAATACAAAAGATTATAAGAGAATATTATGAAAACTTATATGCCAACAAACTGCACAACTTAGAAGAAATGGATCAATTTCTGGAAACATATAACCTCCCAAACTAAATCAAGAAGAAATAGAAAATTTAAACAGACCAATTACCAGCAATGAAGTTGAATCAGTACTCAAAAAACTCCCAACAAAGTCCAAGACTAGACAGCTTCACAGGAAAATTCTACCAAACATTTATTTTTTTAAAAATATTTTATTTATTTATTTGACAGAGAGAGAGAGATCATGAGTAGGCAGAGAGGCAGGCAGAGGGAGAGGGGGAAGCAGGCTCTCTGATGAGCAGAGAGCCCCATGCGGGGCTTGATCTCAGGACTCTGAGATCATGACCTGAGCTGAAGGCAGAGGCTTAACCCACTGAGCCACCCAATTGCCCCAATTCTACCAAACATTTAAAGAATAGTAAATACCTATCCTTTTAAATTTTTTCCAAAAATAGAAGATAAAGGAAAACTTCCAAATTCATTCTTTGAGGCCTGTATTATCCAACACCACAGCCATCTAAAGAAACCACCAAAAAAAAGAGAACTACAGGCCAATATCTGTGATGAACATAGATGCAAAAATCCTCAACAAAATATAAGCAAACTGAATCCAACAGCACATTTAAAAAACCATTTGCCATGATCTAGAGGGGTTTATTTTCAGGATGAAAGTGTGGTTCAAAATCTGCAAATCAATCAACATAATACATCACATCAATAAGAGAAAGGATAGGGCGCCTGGGTGGCTCAGTGGGTTAAAGCCTCTGCCTTTGGCTCAGGTCATGATCTCAGGGTCCTGGGATCAAGGCCCGCTTTGGGATCTCTGCTGGGCAGGGAGCCTGCTTCCTCCTCTCTCTCTCTGCCTGCCTCTCTGCCTACTTGTAATCTCTCTCTGTCAAATAAATAAATAAAATCTTTTTTTTTAAAAAAAAGAGAAAGGATAAAAATCATATGATCATCTCAATAGATAAAGTATGAGACAAAGTAAAACATCCATTGATGATAAAAGCCCTCAACAAAGTAAGTTTAGAGGGAACATATATCAACAAAATAAAATATTATTTTTCAAATAATATATGAAAAAAATCACAGCTAACATCATACTCAATGGTGAAAAACTGAGAGCTTTTCCTCTAAGATCAGGAACAAGACAAGGATGTCCATTCTCATCATTTTTATTCAACATAGTACTGGAGGTCCTAGCCACAGCAATCAGAAAACATAAAGAAATAAAAGCCATCCAAACTGATGAGGAAGAAATAAAACCTTCACTATTTGCAGATGACATTATACCATATATAGAAAACTGAAGACTCTATCAAAAAAACTGCTAGAACTGATAAATTCAGTAAGGTCTCAGGATACAAATTCAATATACAGAAATCTGTTGCATTTTATACACCAATAATGAAGTAACAGAAAGAGAAAATAAGAAAACAATTCCATTTACAATGGCACCAAAAATAATAAAATACTTAGGAATAAGCTTAACCAAGGAATTGAAAGATATGTGCTCTGAAAACTATAAAACATTGATGAAGGAAACTGAAGATGACACAAAGAAATGGAAAGACATTCCATGCTAATGGACTGAAGAAAAGGATATTGTTAAAATATCCATACTACCCATAGCAATCTACACATTTACTGTAACCCTTATCAAAATACCACCAGCATTTTTTACAGAGCTAGAACAGATAATCTTCAAATTTTTATGGAGCCACAAAAGACCCCAAATAACCAAAGCAATCTTTAAAAGAAGAACGTACTAGAGGTATCACAATCCCAGATCTCAAGATATATTGCAAAGTGATTGTAGTTCAAAGAGTATGGTTCTGGCACAAAAACAGACCTGTAAGTAAATGGAACAAAATAGAGAGCCTGGAAATAAGCCCACTATTATATGGTCAATTAATGTCTGACAAAGGAGAAAGGAATATGCAATGGGGAAAAGACAGTGTCTTCAACAAACAGTGCTGGGAAAACTGGAAAGCATGTGCAAAAAAATGAAACTGGACCACTTTTTTAGATCACACACAAAAATAAATTCAAACTGGATTAAAGACTATTTAATGTGAGTCCTGAAACTATAAAAATCCTAGAAGAGAAAACAGGCAGTAATTTCTCTTACATCAGCCAAAATAAAATTTTTCTAGATATGTCTCATGAGGCAAGGGAAACAAAAGCAAAAATAAATTATTGAGACTACATCAAAATAAAAAACTTCTGCACAGCAAAGGAAATAATCAAGAAAGCTAACAGACAACCTACTGAATGGGGGAATATATTTGAAAATGACATATCTGTTAAGGGTTAGTGTCAACATATTTAAAGAACTTATACAACTCAACAGACACACAAAAATGGATAATCCAATTAAAAATGGTCAGAAGACATAAATATTTTTCCAAAGAAGACAGACAGATGACCAACAGACACCTGAACAGATGCTCAACATTACTCATCACCTGGGAAATGCAAGTCGAAACCTCAGTGAGATATCACCTCACACCTCTCAGAATGGCTAAAATCAAAAATACAAGAAACAAGTGTTGGCAAGGATGTGGAGAAAAAGGAACCCTCCTGCACTGTTGGGGGGATGCAAGTTGGTGCAGCCATTGTGGAAAACAATATGGAGGTTCCAAAAAAATTAAAAATAGAACTACCATAGAATCCAGTAATTCCACTAATGGGTATTTACCCAAAGACTAAGGAAACACTAATTCATCTGACTTTTTCTCCAGTTGACTTCAACTTTCTCACCATATCTCTCTCCTTTTTTTTTTTTTAATTTTATTTTTATTCTTTGCCCAAGGGGTACAGGTCTGTGAATCATCAGGCTTACATCTTTCACAGCACTCACCAAAGCACAAACCCTCCCCAATGTCCATAACCCATCCACCCTATCCCTACCCTCCCACCCCCCAGTAACCCTCAGTTTGTTTTGTGAGATCAGGAGTCTCTTATGGTTTGTCTCCTTCCCCATCCCATCCTGTTTCATTATTTTTCCTTCCTTACCCCCCACGACCCCCCACCCTGCCCCTCAAGTTCCTCATATCAGAGAGATCATATGATAATTGTCTTTCTCTGATTGACTTATTTCGCTCAGCATAATACCCTCTCTCTCTCCTTTCTTAATCAAACATAGTATACAAGGTACAGTAGTGCATGACTGTGTATGTGTGTGTGTGTGTGTGTGTGTGTGTGTGTATGTGTGTATGTGTTCTCATCTTGCTTGGTATTCTTTAAGTATATTGGGCCTGTAGTTTGGTGTCTATCATTAATTCTTGACCACCATTTCTTCTGCCCCATGCCATCACCATTATTCCAATTAAAAATATGTTGCACTGTTAGATATTGTCCCACAGCTTTTGAATGTCCTGTTCTATCTTTGTTTGGTCTTTGCTGTAGATTCTTCCCAAAATGTTCCCCAGTTAAGTCTTTGAGTAATGCCTTGTGTAATCCCCCTCCCCTTGTGGGTGGGCTGGACTTAATGACTTGCTTCTAATGAATAAAATATGCCAAAATGCTTAGATGTTACTTTGAAGATTAGATTATAAATAACCATGATTCCATCTTTCTAGTATTCTCTTTCTCGTTGCAAGAGTTCAGACTCTCTCTCTCTCTATGGAGAGGTCAATATAGCAAGGAACTAAATGCAGCCTCTGTCTGAGCAAGAAACAATGTGCCTCATATACAACATCCCATAACATACTGAATCCTGCTGGCAACCTTATTCATGACTCTGTTAGTCTGCTTGGGCTGTGTAACAAAATACCATAGATTGGATGCCTTAAACAAGTAACATTTATTTTCTCACATTTCAGGAGACTGAAGTCCATGATCAAGGTGTAGGCAAATTTGGTGTATAGTGAGAGCTCTTCCTTCCTTGCAGATGGTTACCTTCCCAGCAAGTTCTGATACAGCCTTTTCTCTGTATGCACCCAAAAAAGAGAGCTCTCTGGAGTTTCCTCCTTTTCGTAGAGGAACACCAATCCTATTGGTTTGGGGCCCCACCCTTATAACGTCATTTAACCTTAATTATCTCACTAAAGGCCCTCCAAATGCAGTCACATTGTAGGTTAAAGCTTCAACTGACAGAGTTTGGGAGGATGCAATTCAGTCCATAACAGAGACCATGGAAGTGGATCTTTCCTCAGTCAAATCTTTAAGTGAAACCACAGCCCCAGGTGATTATAGCCTTATGAAAGATCTTAAAGCAGAATATCCAGCTACTGCCAAAGGAGAAGTTCATCACATTCATTGTACTTGCTCATTGTAAAGGTGAGAAAGAGACTCAAACCTCTAGGAACTGCTACCAAGCATCTGAGGGAAATAACTATGGGAGACTGGAAGTGGAAGAAACCCAAAACAGTAGCAGATTTGTTGTGAAGGCAAGTATCAATACATATATTTTGTCAAAGAATAGCAATAACCAGGTTTTCTTTGTTCTATGTTTTTAGTTCCCACTTCTGTAAGATCAAAGTTCACTCATTTACCAGCAATAGTTTACTCTGGAGTGTGTCAGCATGAAAATGTCAAAGAAGTGAAAATGTTTCCAGTCACTCTGTATTTTGAAAATTTCAGGAAGTTGTGGCTGAGAAACAAGGTACCAGACCAAGTTTCAGTACCCTCCCTTTGCATCCTCCATTCTCTTGATCATACGACTTTGGGCTGGATCATAAATTATATTTATCCAATACTTGTTTCATTTCCAGCTTTTCCAGAAAAGGTTCTTCTGCCTATTCCTGGCTTGGGCATTTACCTCTGCTCTTCTGAGGAGAGAAAAAGAGATAATGTCAGAGGTATAGCTATTTCCTATCTAGCAAGCACTGAGATTTAATTAGACTTCTTCTTTCCTCCTCCTCCTCCTCTTCCTCCTCCTCCACCTCCTCCTCCTCCTTCTTCTTTTTCTCCTCCTCCTCCTCCTCCTCCTTCTTCTTCTTCTTCTTCTTCTTCTTCTAGTTCTTCTTCTTCTTTTCTTTTTTAAGTAGGCTTCATGCCCACCCTGGAGCCCAACAGAGGACTTGAATTTACAACCCTGAGGCCAAGACCTGAGCTGAGATAAAGAGTCAGATGTTTGGGGGGTGGGGGGCTGCTGGTGCTGGGTGGCTCAGTCAGTTAAGCATCTGCCTTCTGTTCAGGTCATGATCCCAGAATCCTGGCATCTAACCCTGCAATGGGCTCCCTGCTCAGTGGGGAGCCTGCTTCTCCCTCTGCACCTCATCCTGTTCATGCTCTCTCTTACTCTCTCTCTCTCAAATAAATAAAATCTTAAAAAAAAAAGAGTCAGATGTTTAACTGACTAAAACACACAGGCACCCCATTGTAGCATAATTTTATTTAACTTTTGTTATATGGTCTTACATGTATCAAGGTTGACAAGGAAGGGACAAGGTAGGACAAAGTTTTTGAATTTAGCGATGGAAATTTATAAGGGTTAAGTTATTTAAAGTCCTTATATTCTTATGTCTCATTTTAACTTCTTTATGTTAGCTTCCTTTTTTAAAAGATTTATTTATTTTATTTTTAGAGAGAGAGAGATAGAGAGACAGCATGAGGGGGAGGGGCAGAGGGAGAAAGAGAGAGAATCTCAAGCAGACTCTGTGCTGAGTGTGGAGCCTAATGCAGGGCTTGATCCCAGGACTCTGAGATCATGACTTGAGCTGAAACCAAGAGTCATACGTTTAACCAGCTGTGCCACCCAGGCACCCCTAGCTTCATTTTTCTTAATCAGCCTACTCCATATAGAAGTATGGTATGAGAAATCCTAATAAGTACACTGATGGTCTTACTGGCTTTTCCTTGGACCTGTCACAATAATCAGGGAGACATGGGCTTATAAGAAGATGTGAGCTCTAACTATTAACATATTGAACATGAGGGAGAAAAAGAAATTTTCCCCAAGAAGCAAGGTAGGATGTATAAGCCCATTAGAACATACAACAATGACTATGAACCGAGATGCTACTTCTGCTGGTTTCCACCAAATGTTTTAAATCATTTAAATCGATGTTTTCCAAATTCATTTGATGACTAAACTTTATTTTCTTTCACATGATCATTAACATTTAAAATCTAATTTTCCAAGGAGTCCATTTTAAACATGTTCATAGATTCTACAATATTTTCAAATGTGTTTATCCATGCTCATGTTGACATCTGCAGAACTTTCATAGAAAACCCGGCTGTGGGTGCCTGGATGGCTCAGTCAGTTAAGTGTCTGCCTTCGGCTCAGGTCATGATCCTGGGGCCTTGGGATGGAGCTCGAAAATCGGGCTCACTGCTCAGCGGGGAGCCTGCTTCTCCGTCTCCCTCTGCCTCTCCCCCAGTTGTTCTCACATAGACTCTCTTTCTCAAATAAACAAAATCTTTAAAGAAGAAAGAAGGAGGGGCACCTGGGTGGATCAGTGGGTTAAAGCCTCTGCCTTCCACTCTGGTCATGATCTCAGGGTCCTGGGACTGAGCCCCGTACCAGGCTCTCTGCTCAGCAGGGAGCCTGCTTCCTCCTCTCTCTCTGTCTGCCTCTCTGCCTACTTGTGATCTGATCTCTGTCTGTGTGTCAAATAAATAAATAAAATCTTTAAAAAGAAAAAAGAAGGAAGGAAGGAAGGAAGGAAGGAAGGAAGGAAGGAAAGAAAGAAAGAAAGAAAGAAAGAAAGAAAGAAAGAAAGAAAGAAAAAGATAATTCAGCTGAGTCTTGTAATTTCCATCTGAGCCTTTTACCATACCAATTGTAATGCGTATGCTAAAGTAAACAAACCTGGGGACATAGTTTACCTTTTAAGTAAAACCACATAGCCTCTTCATGCAAAATATGAATCTTTTTGAAAGTTTGAGGTGGCAATTTATAGTTCCCCTTACTCTGTGAGAGCTTTCAGGAAGATTCTTTGACTTCCTTCGCTGTCCCATATCCTAATGTGACAAGGAAGTAACAAGGGAAACACAACCTCAGCTTTTATAATGACTTCTTCTTTCAAGTACCAGTAACTTAATTTTACAATCTTCTTATTTCTGATGAACAGATCTATTTTTACATCATTAGTACACCTCTGAGGCATGTATAAGAGGATCTAGGAATTTTTCTTTTTTTGTATATATAGTTAAAAATTTTTTAAAAGATTTTATGTATTTATTTGGGAGATAGAACAGGGGCAGGGGCAGGGGGGTGGGAGAAGCATACTCTGCACTGAGCATAGAGCCTGATGCAGGGCTCTATCCCATGACCCTGAGGTCATGACCTGAGCCTAAATCAAGAGTTGGAGGCTTAAGTGACTAAGCTACCCAGGTGCCCAGGAATTATTACTTAAGACTCAGGAATAGATAGTCTTATAATGACCCAACTTCAAAACTCTTGGCATATTGGTAAGGGTTTGCTTTTATTTTGTTCTGCCATTTAGAACAGAGTGGGTATGGTAAGAATGTGTACATCACCAGATAGATATAAATATTACGCAGTAAGGACAAAAATAGAGAGGAAATGAGAAATATAAAAAATATTGGAAGTTTTGTGGTGCTTAGGGCAGCAGCAATATTGGAGGCAGAATTTGAACCCAAGAAAAGAGAAAACCACTAATAAAGTCAAGAAAAATAAATGATAGAAGCCATGGATTAGATGTCATATGAGGACATGAAGTTGTAAAAATGAAAATGAGGTTTAAATGAGAAAAGCATATTTATTGTTACCAAATGATAAGTGCTATAGTAAATGCTTTACATCATTTCAATTTAATTCTCATAAGTAACCTGAAATGAAGGTACTATCATTCCCATTGTTAAATAGAAAACATATGTTTATAAAGACTATCTAGTTTATGCAAGGTCATATAGTAAATTCCCAAATGAAATTTAAACCCAGGACCAGCTAAGTCCAAACTTTTTTTTTCTTTCTTATTTATTTATTTTTTTCATTTATTTTATTATATTATTATTATTATTATTATTATTATTATTATTTGCCCCAGGGGTACAGGTCTGTGAATCATCAGGCTTACACCTTTCACAGCATTCACCATAGCACAAACCCTCCCCAATGTCCATAACCCATCCACCCTATCCCTACCCTCCCACCCCCCAGTAACCCTCAGTTTGTTTTGTGAGATTAGGAGTTTCTTATGGTTTGTCTCCTTCCCCATCCCATCTTGTTTCATTATTTTTCCCTCCCTACCCCCCATGACCCCCCGCCCTGACCCTCAAGTTCCTCATATCAGAGAGACCATATGATAATTGTCTTTCTCTGATTGACTTATTTCATTCAGCATAATACCCTCTAGTTCCATCCACATCGTTGCAAATGGCAAGATTTCGTTTCTTTTGATAGCTGCATAGTCTTCCATTGTATATATATACCACATCTTCTTTATCCATTCATCTGTTGATGGACATCTAGGTTCTTTCCATAGTTTGGCTGTTGCGGAGATTGCTGCTATAAACATTCGGGTGCATGTGCCCCTAAGAATCACTACATTTGTATCGTTAGGGTAAATACCCAGTAGTGCGATTGCTGGGTCGTAGGGTAGCTCTATTTTCAACTTTTTGAGGAACCTCCATACTGTTTTCCAGAGTGGCTGTACCAGCTTGCATTCCCACCAACAGTGTAGGAGGGTTCCCCTTTCTCCACATCCTCGCCAACATCTGTCATTTCCTGACTTGTTGATTTTAGCCATTCTGTAAGTCCAAACTCTTGATCTTTCTGCTATAAATTTTCGTAAAGTAAAATAAAAAAACATTCTAAGGAGCAAAACAAAGAGCAAGTCTTTAATGGACACCAAAGAGTAAGAATGGACAAAGGAAAATACTTAGCCAGGAAGTATTTCAGAGTACATTTGAAATTAGGGAAAACCTTTAAACTTACATGTCATAGACATTTAGTGGAAAAAAGGAATGGCAAAGGGTCATGTGGCTGGAAAGAGTTTTCTGCTGTATCTGACACATGAGGCCTGAACTGTGTAAGGCTTTTGAAAATGCAATGTTACTTCTATTGGTGCTGCGTCCACACCACACCTCAGTGTGCCATTGCTACAAGTCAATTTAATATTTTTTAAAGATTTTTTTATTTTTATTTATTTGTCAGAGAGAGAGAGGGAGAGAGCACAAGCTGGCAGAGTGGCAGGCAGAGGGAGAAGTGGGCTCCCCGCTGAGCAAGGAGCCCAATGCGGGACTTGATCCCAGGATGCTGGGATCGTGACCTAAGTGGAAGGCAGCTGCTTAATCGACTGAGCCACCCAGGTGTCCCAAGTCAATTTAATATTTTGTGACTATTTTTCACTTATGCCTGAAAACCAGCAAGTTTCTAGAAAATCAGCAGAATGTGTTTTTAAAAAAGACATCTTTTTCGGGAAAGACTTACTATATAGTTCAAGAGCCATGGCCAGCTCCCATCTAGTGAAGTTTGATTACAGTTCTTCACAGTTCATGTGCATTACTTAAAGGATTATTTTATTTAACCTTTTACATGCTACATGCCATGTGTTTAATTAGAAAATGAACAAAAGCTGAAAATGGTGAATTTGGTAGGATGGCATTAGGCCTAAGGAGGGTCATGAGTTCTGGTTACAATACTTTACTAATTGTCCCTCCTGTCCAGTCTTCATTACTATGCTATTTCTTCACTTCTCCTCGGTTCTTGCATGTTGGTATCAGCTTACTAAGTAGCCTCCTTCTCCAATGCTGTGCATTACCCTTATAAATTTGCATCTATTCCCGTAAATCCCTATGATTAATCCTGCCATCTGCATTTATTTTTTTTTTAAGATTTTATTTATTTATTTATTTACTTATTTATTTATTTGCGAGAGGGCCACAGTGAGTGAGCACAAGCAGGGGAGGGGAGGCGGCGAACAGCAGAGTAAGAGGGAGGAGCAGACTCCCTGCTGGGCAGGGAACCCAACACCAAGCTCCATCCCAGGACTCTGGGATCAGGATCTGAGCCAAAGGCAGATGCTTAACTGACTAAGGCACCCTGGTACTCCTCCCACCTGCATTTAAAATAATCTTTCTAAAATGCTAATTTTATAGAGCATACCCTGATTGAATTATTTAAAGTCTCCAAATGGCACGTGGAATAAGGTCTTGACCCCTTTAGGTGTATGTTGTCTCTGCCTATTTCAACTTACTTTTTTCCCACACACTGATGTGAACTTTACTAGTTGCAGATCTGAGAACAAACTGGAAAGGGAGAGAGAAGTGAGGAAGGTGACAGATTCTGTAGATGAAATAGTAAGATGCTCCTTTGAGGTACAGTTGACATATCTTGTAAGTTTAAGGTGTCCAACTGATGATTTGATACAATTTTTTATGGCAGAATGATTACCACCGTAACAGTAGCTAATATCTCCCTCATGTCACACAGTGACCGTTTCTTTTTTGGGGGTGAGAACATTTAAGATCTACTCTCTTCCCAATTTCAAAAGAGAGAAAGAGAGGAAGGAAGGAAGGAAGGAAGGAAGGAAGGAAGGAAGAAAGAAAGAAAGAAAGAAAGAAAGAAAGAAAGAAAGAAAGAAAGAAAGAAAGAAAAAGAAAGAAAGAAAGAGAGAGAGAAAGGAAGAAAGACGGGAGGGAAAGAAAGGAAGGAAGAATGGAAGAAAGAATCACCAGCTATTAAATTAAAAAGCAATAGTGAGATGCAAGCAAGGTGGCTAGCTTTGGTAAATAATCATGATGTCCATCAGCAGTTATCATTAATAGTGAACTAGAAAGGTTGGGTTGCTTGGACATTCCAGTATACAACCCTGAGATCACGATCTGAGCTGAAACCAAGAGTCAGACATTTGACTGACTGTGCCACCCAGATGCCCCCCAAATTAGATTTTGTAACTCTGGAAATAAGATACTGATCTAATTTCATTTTTTTTCAAGTAAGTAATCTGAGGCAGAAAAACCCAAAATGACCGCCTCACTGAGCTGGGGAGCCCCGGGGGATGACTTGGCACTTCTCTACCAAGTCACTTCCGCAAAGCCTCAAGAACTGCCACGTGGCCCTGAGCCAATCAGCGGTAAGACCCCTCGAAAAATCCCTAGTTTGTCTATAAATACCGTCCCCAGTCATAGCCGCGTGCTCAGGCTTTGGGAAAAGATCCCGCTGGGCCTGCAGACGTTAATAAATCTGTGTTCTCCCAGCTCTCCGTGTTTCTCTGTTGCCCAGAACTTTCGCAACAATCAATTTTCTTCACTTAATTTATTATACAGAATTCTTTTCATGTTAATTTGAAATGCTTTCTATGTCATGTGAGACTTTGAGAGGAAGTCCATTTTCTTCCAATCAGTCAGTTGTCTATCCCTACACCAATACTCCACTGTTTTAATTACTCTTGCTTTTTAATAAGTTTTTATATATACTAAGCTAGGTACATCAAATCAATTCTTTTTATTTAGAAATGTCTTGCCAATGCTTACTTTTTCACTTTTCCACATAAATGTTGAAATCTGTTTGACAAATTCAAAAAATCACATGTTGGTATTTTCATTGATACTGAATTTATAGGCCAGTTGGGGAAGAATTACAATTTTTACAATATGGATACTTTTTTGTTACTGAATATACCATATATGGCCCATTCAAGTGTTTCTGTCTCTCAATAATGTTATGTAATTCTCTGGATACGGATCTTTCTTACTTTTGTTAGGTTAATTCTTTGGTATCAATATTGTATTGTTATTATAAATGGTATCTATTTTCAGTTATATTCACTGATACTAAAACAGAGAAATGCAATTGTTATTATTTTGGTATATTGATTCTAGCCAACCACACACACAGGCTTTCTTATTATACTTAAAAATATGTTGGACATATATTTGTAAGTAAAAAATTCTTACTTTAATGATAATTCAGTTTCTTTCTGTACAGTTCTTAAGCTTTTAATTTATTTTTCTTGGTTTCTTTCACTGGCCAGAATTTCCATTATAATGTTATATAGAAACAATGAAAACACATTTTTTCCCTGTTTGTGATTTTTTTAAAAGATACTATTTATTATTTCACACACAGAGAGAGAGAGAGTACAAGTTGGCGGGGAGTAGCAGGCAGAGGGAGAGTGAGAAGCAGGCAGAGGGAAAGGGAGACTAATGATCCCTGCTGACCAGGGAGCCCAATGTGGGGCTGGATCCCAAGACCCTGAGATTGTGGCCTGAGCCAAAGGCAGACACATAACCGACTAAACCAGCCAGGTGTTCCTCCTGTTTGTGATTTAAAGGAAATGCTTCCAACGTTCCCTTTTTAGGATTATTATTGCTATGTGTTTTTGTCAGATGTCATTTAGAAAGAGAGAGTTTATTTCTATTCCTAGTTTATGAAAAGTTTTTATCAAATTATTTTACTGTACCGTTGAAATATTACATGGATTTTTTGGCCCTGAATCTATTATGTGGTTCATGATAACCATAGATTTTTCTATTTCAAACCAAACTTAACTGTGGGTAAACCTAAGGTTTATTGACTTTTAAAATAATTTTGCTGACTTTAGTATGCCAATTTTTAATGTAGTTTTTAATTTTTATTTCAAAAGAATAAAAACACAAAAAAGTAAGGGAGAGACAACTAAAGACAGAAGGTTTTTTTGTAAAGTCTGTAGGGACTTCTGCATAAAAGATCATGTCATCTGCACACGGAGATTACTTTAATTCTTTTTTCCAATTTGAGTATCTTTTATTTTTCCTGTCTGATCATTCTTGCTGTACTTTCAGTACTGTGTTGACTAGGAGTGGGAAGAGTGAATACCCTTGCTGCCTTCTGGATCTTAAAGGCAAAGCTTCCTGTTCCGTCCCCCCGCCCCCCCCCCAGCCCACAGATTATGACGTTAGCTGTGGGTTTTTCACAAATAGCCTTTACTGTGCTAAGGAAATTTCCTTTTTACCCACCGTGTTGCAAGTTCTCATCATGAGTCATGTGGTTTGGAGTGGTGAGTTTCAGAATCAATGACCAAGAAAAGAATTCTTGAGACATCTTTGGTGCAAAAAAAAGTGGGTTTATTAAAGCATGGGGACAGGACCCATCAGTGGAAAGAGCTGCACTGTGGTAGCAAGGAGTGACTAATTATTTAAGATCTTCTGTTGTATGGAGAGGAGGAGGAGGATGTTAGGGCTCCAGGAAATTGAGTCTACAGGTTTCTGGAGATTGCTTTTTTCTTGTAAATTATTAAGACAGTTGCAAACTGATGGAGACTCCTGTCCTGCATGACTGTGATCTCTATCAGTTAACTGTTCTTGCCTTTCCTTTGTTCTAGGGCAGCCAGGAGTGCCTGAGGAATGTCACATATATCTCACCTTAGGGCGGTGGGTGTGGTTGTGAAATGTTCCATTGTGCTTTGTCCTCAGCTTGCCTTCTGCTTCCTCATCACTTAATATCACTGAACTGTACATTTAAAAATGGTAAAGATGTCGGAAGGAAAGAAGGAAGGAAGGAAGGGAGAAAGAAAGAAAGAGAGAAAGAAAGAAAGAAATTAAGAAAAAGAAAGATGCAGGGAGGAAGGGAGGAAAGAAGGAAGGGAGGGAAAAAGAAAAACCCTTGAGGACTCTATAAATAATAGATTGGGAAGGATTTTCAAAACCACAGACTACAATGGTTGTGGGGGTGAATTTTTTGTTTGTTTGTTTGTTCTTTCTTCCTAGACTTTTAATCCATCTTTCTGGCCAGATGAACAGGAAGGAGAATCAGGGAGCATTGGGAGAAACCTTCGGTTTTTTTAAATTTTTTTGCTTTCCTGGGTCTGCCTCTAGGCCGGCTTCAAAGGCATATCTATTATGGTGTTGTTAATTTCTAATATTTCTTTTTTACTTTTTCTTAGAATTCCATCTCTGCTTACATTATCCATATGCTCTTGCAGTTTGTCCACTTTTTCCATTTGAGCCATTACCATGTTAACCATAGTTATTTTATTCTTTTGAAGATTTACGTTATATACAATCAATGAATCATGAAACACTACATCAAAAATTAATGAGGTACTGTATGGTGACTAACATAACACAATAAAAAAGAATAATAGGGGAAAAAAGATTTATTTATTTTGAGAGAGAGACAGAGAGAGCATGAGTGGGGGGAGGTGCAGAGGGAGAGAATCCTCAAGCAGAATCCCTGTTCACCACAGGGCCCTGAGATCATGACGCAAGCTGAAGTCAAGAGTTGGATGCTTAACCCATGAGCCACCCAAGCACCCCAATCATATTTATTTTAAATTCCTGGTCTGATCATTCTAATATCTCTACCATAATTTGAGTCTCATTCTGATGCTTGCTCTGTCTTTTCAAACTGTATTTTTATCTTTCACTGTGCCTTGTAATCTTTTCTTGAAAGCCAGACATGATGTGCTGGGTAAAAGGAATTGAGGTACATAAGTGTTTAGTATAAGGTTTGATGTTTATCTGGCTAGGGTTTGCACCGTGTTTAGTGTTAACTATAAACTATAGGTGTCAGAGGTTAAAATTTTCACTGGTGGTGTTGTCTTCCATGTCTTTGGGGTTCCTTAGTGACTTCATTGATAATGTCTCAGATGAGCGGTTCTTTCTGTTGCAATCCCCTGTTACTATATAGCAGCCCAGGGATGCAGTGGTGATGTGGGGGCCGGGGAGGGGAAGCCTTCTGCAGGCCTATGATCTGGTCCCAACTGCCCGGTGATCCTGTGCCCCAGGGCTGTGACCTTCAGGTGTGCTGCTCAGGTATTCTTCCTCCCTTGGTTGAGACAGGAAGACCAGAAGGGGCTGAAGTTGAATATTCCCCTGCCCACAGGTCTTTTAGGCTCTGGGAAAGTTCCAGTCCATTGCGTTCTGATCAAATTGTTTCCTTTAAGGGCAGATCTTGTTTTTAAAAAAATTTTTTTTTAAAGATTTTATTTATTTATTTGACACAGAGAGAGAGATTACAAGTAGGCAGAGAGGCAGGCAGAGAGAAAGGGAGAGGAGGAAGCAGGCTCCCTGCTGACCAGAGAGCCCGATGTGGGCCTCGATCCCAGGACGCTGAGATAATGACCTGAGCCAAAAGCAGAGGCTTTAACCCACTGAGCCACCCAGGCGCCCAAAAAAATTTTTTTAATTAAAAAAAAAAACTGAATGTTCCAGGCTTTTTTTTGTTTTTTTCCAAATGGTTACTTTTCTTTTTTTTGCCTGCTAGAATCACAAGGGGATTTTCTCTCGTCTTCACTGTGAGAAGCTGGTACAGCTCCTAAAGGTAAAACTCAGAGAAGTGTGGGACCCCTGAGTTCATCCACACTGAGCCTCCAGCGATTTGTCAATAGTGGTGAAGGTGTTCCTCCACCATGACTGGTTCCCACAGAGCTTTCTGCTCGTGGGCTTCTGTTCCAATGAGTCGTACTCTGTCTCTATCTGCCAGTCTCTAATTTGGGGGGAGCCACAGTTTGCCCTGCGACCTCAATGCTCTAGCAAATCCAGGAAATGGTGGTGGTTTTCAATTTGTTCAGCTTTTTTTCTTGTTGTATGGATAGGAATGATGAACCCCAAGCTTCTTACATAGCAGATGGGAAGCCAGAAGTTCAGACAGTCACTCTTAATGGATCCAGTCTAAGTCAGCCTTATTAATATTCAGTTACCTAAATTTCTACATCCATAGACAATTCTCCATCGCTCTTCATTCTGCTCTGAATGGGACTGTGATATTTATATACATGTAGATTACAGTCTTAGGCTTTCAAGACATTGGGAGCAAATCTGATTATCTAATTATAACTGCACTTTTATTGATACTGGCTTAATGATTTACCCTTTTAAATTTCATAATTCAATGTTTTACTTTGAAACAGTATCTGCACATCTTCTTCAGTTATGTGATAAGCATTCCTTGCTCTATTGTATTTTCCCAGCTGCTCAAAGACTGCACCTCAAAGCTCCTCCCTCTGTAGGGAGGTATTTTCCTACTAGGTAATACGGATGATTTTACCTTTCTTTTAGATGGCACTCGCACCCAGGATTGTGAAGATGCCCGCCATATAGCTCTGCTTGCTGGAAGTTTCCCCTCCCTTGGAAGTTGCCAGATGACTTCAGGCTTCCAAAGCCCACTAGGTAATTTGAGAAGCATTACTCAATCACTGAAACTCAACAAAGAGATCTCCTACTGTCACAGAATTCAGCATACTTTTTTCCCCTATCTTTACATTACCGTGTGTATTATGGGACTGGCTTCCTCAGTCTGTTAAACATTCAGTTTCCTTCTGGGAAAGAGGATGGGTGATGAGGAAGTTGTTCTTATAGAAAGCTTACAGAACTTATCAGGACTGAGCATTGGCTGAAGTTATGGATCGTGTATCACTAAGGTAGAAGATAATTAGATCTCAGCTTTGAACACTGCTCATTAATAACTTCCATTCCTAGAATTTCTGTTTATTTTTATTACACAGAGTAGGATATTCACTCTTCATTCTCTTAAGTACAACCCAGATTCAGAACATTGAAATTACCCTTTTATTTTTTTAATCTCCAGTGCTTAACACACGATACTTGCTCAATATTTGTTGAATGTAGGTGGCTTTGTCTGGTAAGAAAACATTAGCATAATAAACAAACTCTAAAGATTTAGAAAAACAAACACTCATTATGTGATGATGTCATGTATTATATTTATACACATGTATATTTAAAGATAAATATATACACATATATATTCGAAGGGCAATTCTAAAACACCTACCAGTACTGAGATGAGAAAAAATGTCTGAGTCAACCTGGAGTTCTGGCATGAAATGAACAATGTTTTCTCTCAAGTTCTAAGATCATCACTTATTAGAATTCAGCTTGCTGATGATTTTTGTTTAAGTGTCAAGGAATCAGAAAGTTTAACAAGATCTTATCACTCATGGCCTGTATCCAGGGTAGAGAGGGTGGTCCAGACATGATGAAGAAAGGAATTGAACTTGTGGAAGGCACATACTAGAAAGCACAATGCTTTATAAGCAACATTGAGAAAACTTCCTAATTCCCAGCATGGGTAAACTAGCAATCCTGAAAATATCATTTCTATGTCATCCAGAGTTAATTCTGAATGTTTCTATGGGAGTAAATAAATACCTGAGTGCAGACATATGTCATACCTCCTGATTTTTATTATACAATATTCAGGGATCATCAGCATAAAATTATTCCAAATTCCAATTATTCAAGTGAATGAGCGTGAATTTCTCTTTTTTTTCCTCTCAAAATATATATTCAATTACCAATAAGAGAAAAATGTTAGAAAAAATCAGAGGCAAGGGGCACCTGGGTGGCTCAGTCAGTTGGGCATCTGACTCTTGGTTTCAGCTCAGGTCGTGATCCTGGGGTGTTGGGATTGAGCACTGCATCAGGCTCCACACTGAGCACAAAGTCTGCTTGGGTTTCTCTCTCGGTCTCCCTTTGCCCCTCCCCCAACAGCTCCTAAAATAAATCAATAAATCTTTTAAAAAAGAAGGAAAATTAGCAGGGAAGTACATGAAAACCATTTAGATGGTAACTAGCCTAGACATGATGTAGTAGTTACCATTGTCAGTAATGCCAAGATTTAATAGTATTTATGTTTGAGGCTTCCTTCCTACTCATATGCCTTTCCTTAGTTATTGATGATGATATTAATGTCTCTATCTGGAAAAGGTCAGTGAAAAGCTTAAACTAAAATGTATTCTTTAAATGTATGCCTTATGTTTCCATCTATATGATGTAGTGAACAAAGTGTTAAGTCTAGGTTATTCTAAACCAATTTTAATAACCAGTTAATTTGAATTAGCACAATTATTCTTGGCAAATAGATACTACAAATGTAACTTTTAACATACTTAAAATTAAGTTTCTATGTTAGAAAACATTTTCCCTCAACAATTTTATTTAGTTTAGCATTGTGCTTAGTCTATCAATGTGTTAAGACTGCCATTACAATATACAGATTGGGGTGCCTGGGTGGCTCAGTGGGTTAAGCCTCTGCCTTCAGCTCAGGTCATGATCTCAGGGTCCTGGGGTCGAGCCCCACATGGGAGTCTCTGCTCAGCAGGGAGCTTGCTTCCTCCTCTCTCTGCCTGCCTCTCTGCCTACTTGTGATCTCTCTCTCTGTCAAATAAACAAATAAAATATTTAAAAAATATATATATATATTTACCACAGACAAAAATGCAAAACAAAACCCAAAACAAACAAAACCACAGACATGGTGGTTTAAACAACAGGAATGTACTTTCTCACCATTTTGTAGGCTAGAAGTCCAAGGTAAAGATGTCAGTAGGTTTAGTTTCTTCTGAAGCCTCTCGTTGGCTCATAGATGACCACCGTCTCTCTGTGTCCTCACATGTTCATTCCTTGAACTGTGTGTGTTTAGGCCCTAATCTTCCCTTCTTGTAAGGATATAGGTCATATTGGATTAGGACTCACCCAAATGACCTCATTTTTCCCAGTTACCCTTTTAAAGTCCCTACTTCCGAATACAGGCATATTCTGAGGTACTAGGGGTTAATACTTCAACATATGCACTTTGGGGGACACGATTCATCCCATTACACTTGGCACATTAGTTATCATATGAAGCAAAGGAGCATCTCTGCCCTGTCTCAACCTCATTAATCATAAATTCAGAGTTATTAGAGTCTGAACTAAAGACTTTTTGAAGATTAATGAATTAATTTTAAGATTTTATTTATTTATTTGACAGAGAGGGAGAGAGACAGCGAGAGAGAGAACACAAGCAGGGGGAGTGGGAGAGGGAGAAGCAGGCTCCCTGCTAAGCAGGGACTTGATCCCAGGACCCTGGGCTCATGACCTAAGCTGAAGGCAGATGCTTAACAACTGAGCCACCCAGGCGCCCTGGTCAATTGCTCTTGCTTCTAGTTTAGCTTCCTTGGATTTTGAGCATATTGTGCTTCCCATAGGAATTGTAGTAGATTACAATCTCAAAAGTAAAGTAATTTTGGAAAAAGCAATAGGCTTCATGGAGCTCTTATAAGGGATGTATTAGAGAAAAGGAAGACTAGGACATGATAAGGGAAATTTTTATTTTTAATTTTTTTCAGTATATTTATTTTTAGGAATCTCTGTCTGCCCAAAGTGGGGTTTGAACTCACGACCTGGAAATCAAGAGAACCTTGCTCTTCCAAATGAGACAGCCAGGTGCCCTGATAAGGGAAAACTTAAATCTTTAAGCCCCCAAACAGCTTTTGTTTATTTAGGGTCTCTGCTCTCAAGAGGCTGGGGATATTATAAATCAGGACACTTTGGTCCGTGAATCTGATCAGAAAGAAAAACTAACCCAGTTCTAAGAGAAGCTTGTTTTGAAAGCTTCTTATCAAGAGAGAGCAAGATCCTAGTCCCTTAGATTTGATGTAAATCCCAGGAGCTAGCCACACATTATGTTTGCAGTAAATATTATGCAGAAATGTAATAGAGAATTTAAATATTAAAATTTAACCCTGACTTATTAAGATATGTTTAATTAATATTTTGTTCTTCGCTAAAATGTTTCCTTTATAAAATTGCTAATATCCCTATTTTCTAATTATGGAAACTTTAGTTTTTTTATTAGAAAATGAATACATGTTTCATAAAATATATGGAAAATATTAAAAGGACAATAATAAATATTAATAATCCTACTCTTCTGAGATAATTACTGTTAATGTTTTAGAATGTTTTGTCAGTCTTTTGTATATCTGTGTCTGGAATATAAGGGAATGTATATTGTTCATCTATGTAAGATAAAGATTCTTCATTCTTAATACATAATTTTTCTTTGAACATCCATTAATTCTAGCATAAATCATATTGTGTTCTTGTACATGGTAATCCATATTTCTCTTGTTGTTTTTGAGATTTTTCTCTTTGCTTTTTAGCAGTTCGATTGTGATATGTCAAGGTGAGGAGTTCTTTATGCATTCCCCTCTATCTCCTTAACAGGATCATTAGTGGCACACCCTACTCCATCCCCTTCTTAAAAGTAATATGATTTTTAGTATATGCATCAGCTATATTTCTCAGCAGTTCCTACAACTAGGTGTGATTACGTGACTGAATCTCACCAATGGAATGTGGGCCACTCCAAGCATTGTCCACGCTCTTTCCCCTTTCCACGGAGCAAAGACAGATGACTGGCCATCCAATGGGTGGAGGAGCCACAGGATGGAAAGAAGTCCCATAAGCAGCAGCACCAAATAAGTCTGCTATGTGAGTAAAAAACAAATTAATTTTGTTCTCAAGCCTTATACATTTTTTGATTCTCTTTGATTCAACAGTTTTGAGGTAAACTGTTAAGTGCAAAAGGAGTACCTGAGAAAGAGGAAAAGTACAGGACATTTATAGAGGAAGACCATTCAGGGAAAGGAATAGTGAACACTGGTATGAATTGAGGGGGAAAAAAAAGAAATTGAATAAAGGATTCCAGTGCCCAGATAATAGTAAAAAAAAAAAAGTCTCTATTTATAGATAGGTGTCTATGTCGATATTGAGATATAGGTGATGTAAGTAGAGACATGAACACTGGTGCTTAAGCTGCATGTCAGGTACAGTGAGTCTGATTGTGGTGGTCCTTGTCTATTAAGTTAAGAACTGTGGTGTTTTGGGGTGCCTGGGTGGCTCAGTCGTTAAGCGTCTACCTTCAGCTCAGGTCGTGATCCCAGGGTTCTGGGATCGAGCCCCACATCTGACTTCTTGCTCTGCAGGAAGCCTGCTTCTCCCTCTCCCACTCCCCCTGCTTGTGTTCTCTCTCTCGTTCTCTCTCTCTCTCTCTGTCAAATAAATAAGTAAAATCTTTAAAAAACAAAACAAAACTGTGGTGTTTTAAGCACTGGGTCAACAGTTCTTGTGATACACTAAATACCATGCACAGAAGAGTGTAAAGTTATAGTAAAGGCCAGGCAACTCTAGCAAAGAGGCCAAAAAATATGGTGATTAATGAACAAAGTTTATTCTCTCTAAGGGAAGCGTACAGCAGCAAGAGTTGGTCTGTACTCTACAAATTACCCCCCAAGAATCCTGGCTAGAAAAGCTGTTCTCCTTACTCTAAACAGGACTTCTACAGTGACCTTGGTTCCATTTCCAACTCAAGAACAGAGAAAACATTTTCCTTTTAGCCAATGACATGGATTTAACATGGATCATTTGTTAGTGTTCTATTGGTTAACATTTAGGCACATAGTTGCTCCTTGCTGCAGGGGAAGTTAAGAAACATAGCCTCTTGCTGAAAAGCCATGTGCCCAGGAAGAAGAAAAGCACAGATTTGGGGAGTGAGCCAAGAGTCTTTGTCTTATATGCTTCTTAAAATGTGCTTCTTCAAAATTACAGAGATTACACCAGGGAATCTTTATTCCCTTTCAGTTTGAAAGTTAATCCAATGAATGCTACAGTATAAAAGCACTAATATAGTTGATGAAGAGCCTACAGAGACCTTTATACAAAGCAAGAACATGTTGAAACATGGTTAGGCTACATATGATGGACAGTGGAACATAGCCTGAAAAGGGGGAAGATTAGTTCCATAATCTGAACTGTGGAACAGTTATAATTGCACAGGCAAACAATAGAATGCTTCAGAACTGTGACAGAGATATCACCTGTGGTCAAGAGCGGTGGACAGAGAGGAAGAGCAAAGAAGCAGCAGGACTTGGTAAACAGGTGAGAATGAAAGAGAATTGTGTGCTTATGTGGAAGAGAGATAAAATTAATCTAGCTTGGTAGTAGAAGAGTATCATCTGGGGGCCAAAAAGCTTAGGGAAGAATAAGAAAAGCTGCAGCAAGGGGCACCTGGGTGGCTCAGTGGGTTAAAGCCTCTGCCTTCGGCTCAGGTCATGATCTCAGGGTCCTGGAATCGAGCCCCGCATTGGACTTTCTGCTCGGCAGGGAGCCTGCTTCCTCCTCTCCCTCTGCCTGCCTCTCTGCCTACTTGCAATCTCTCTCTGTAAAATAAATAAATAAAAAAGCTTAAAAAGATTCTCTCTCTTTCCCTCTGCCCCTCCCCACCTCTCTCCCTCTCTAAAAATAAATAATAAATAAATACAATGTTTGAAACTATAACTCTAATATCACGATCTAAGATGCTGAAGGAGAAAAATGTGGGGTGTTGACATTTAAATGTATATGAAGATTATATAGAAAGAAAGTAGTAATAGTTCAGTGGAACCTCTTTTTCATTTGATATTTAGCATTATTTTTTCAAAGGAATGGTAATTGAGGAGTAAACAACCTTCTGGAAGCGTTACTCCAGCGCATCTTTAGCAGAAGAGATTACTCCTTTTGGCTTTGGAAATGAACCATGATAAACTCTTTGTTTATACAAATACAAGGGAAGTAACCATCTTTGCTCAGGAAGAAAACTCTCAGGCTAGTTTAAATCTCAATTTAAGTCCCAGAAGTTGAGTGGCAATGTATATCTCTTAATAAATACATCAGACTGGGGCGCCTGGGTGGCTCAGTCGTTAAGTGTCTGCGTTCAGCTTAAGTCATGGTCCCAGGGTCCTGGGATCGGCCCCGCCTCAGGCTCCCTGCTCAGCGGGAAGCCTGCTTCTCCCTCTCCCACTCCCCCTGCTTGTGTTCCCTCTCTCGCTGTGTCTCTGTCAAATAAATAAATAAAATCTTAAAAAAAAAATTCTGAAACTCTTATTAAATATTCTTATAAAAAATAATAAATAAACAAATACATCATGGCTACCTCCACTCAGGGAACATTTTGGAAGAGCAATAGTTTCCTGGGAAGGATTTTAAGACTAGAACATTGGTGCAGCACACATGAAGACATATAGATTTAAATAACCAATATTTGAGGAAAATAAATGGAAAGCTATTGTGATTGTGGTGTGCTTCTAGAAAGGTGAGAAAGACAATGGTTTCCCTTATTGGAATTAATATCGAAAGGGTGGGTTCTCATCTTGGGCAATTGTTAAGGACCCCCTCCCCCGCCTCCCACCCAGCAGCCTGAAGAATCCCTGTGGAGAACAGAGAAAGAACAGAAAGAGTATCGTCATGTAAGCTGAAGTTTTCTGCTGAAGATAACTAGCGATGCTCTCTTTGCCCTGGATAGGCAACCCAGCTGCATGACCTCCTGCCAATTCCCCCCCATTCTCGTCCTTTTGTATGCTTTCCCTGAACAGCAGGGGCTGGAAGACTGAGTACTACATTTCCCACAAGACTGGACAGGTGGAATCTGGGCTAGGTTCCAGCAGGCTAGGTTCTCCCATATGTGGGGGCCTTTCCACTTGCTCTGAAAATTGCTGGCCTTGGTTTTGCAGCAGGGTGACCTTTAGCAGTGGTTTCCTGGGGTTTTTGAAACTTCATGTTGAAGATTTTGTAAGCACACAATTTCCTGTAGTAAACCACTTCCTGCTTTAAATACCTAGAGGGCTCTGTGTTTGATGTCTAATTTTAGAACCCTGGGTCTCCGTACACTCATTTAACCCTGGGAAGGATTACATTTTGGGGAGCAGAGCCATAGGGCCTTGGAGTTGTATTCTATCACTCCAAAGTAGTGAAACATGAAGGATGAAACATCTGCAAGAAATTTTTTGCGCAGATAGACAGAAAAAAAGAGAAAGTGAAAGAAATTACACTCAGTAGGAAATAATCGGAAATTTAGGAATCAGAAATAGGAAAGACATGCATAAGCCCAGAAATGAAGGCAAGAAAAATTATTTAAAGCTTTTTTAAATGATCCAGATATTAAAAAAGAATCAATAAAAGTTAATAAATAATATATACAAAGAGAATAAAATGGAAAATGGAGAAAAAGAATGTGCCACAGAAACTGCAGGAGCATTTGTGAAGAAAAAAAGAACATACCAAGAGACCCCCCCTTCAAAGACACAGATGCAGACCCCCCTAAATTGAATCTCTTCTTAATAGATACCCGTACAGTTTTATCAACCTCAAAGTGAATTGGTATTCAACAGTTCTTTATCAAAATTTATTGTAAGTATTAGACAATGAAGGGACTTTTCCGGACAATTTTAACTTCTTATTCAGTGTAGAAATCCCTCACATAACTGTTCAGACAGTACCAGACTTTTCTTTAGCATTTCTACTGACAGGAATTCCTTTCAAGTCAAAACAACCTATCCCATGTCTCCAACTTGGATACCACTCCCCTCTTTTTCCCTCCCCTCTCTTCTCCCTCCCTTCTCCCTACTCCTCCCTCCTTCTCTCTCCTTCTTCCACCCCCTCCTCCCTCCTCCCTCCTCCTTCTCCTTCTCTCTTTCTCTCTCCACAGTCCCTTATACCCCTCTCCAGCTAGAGGGTTCCACATGGATCCTTTAATGACCCATCATGACAAAGATGGTTAAAAGAGAAGAACAGAGAGGAAGAGCAGGTAAATAGGTAAGAATGAGAGAATTATGTGGAGGAACTTAGATGAAAATAGTTTCACTAGATAATAAACCATTTGGGGCAGCCATGAAGCTTTGGGTAGAAAGAGAAAATCTATACCAATTCCTTCCCTATGCATCTGTCTTCATGAATCTATATTCTACTGTAAGATATGAAAGGAGCATGGCACTTTTGTAAGAAAACAATCTGGACAGAACATGTTAAATGTGTTTGGATGAATTAGCCATGTGACCGTCTTGGGTAGAGAGAGGAAGGATTCAGCCATGGTCCTGGATTGAATGTTTGCTTAGTCTAATGGAGACCATGAGCTTTTCTTCCCCTGAAAGAATGACTCTACATGTTGGTTTAGAAGAATAAGATAGCATAAGTCATTCACCTAGGATTTCACCCGGAAGTGGGAAATTTGTTTGGGATTTGGACTGACTACAAGCAACTGAGTGTTAAAAGTTAAAAGTTCAACAAAAAATTCCTGGTAATGTAGAACTTTTCTGAGAGTCTCAAAATATTTATTATCTTTTTTTTCAGTATAAACATACATAATGAGGGTCTAAGAAGCCCTCTTATGTCTGGGATATGATGTCACAGGTGACTCTTTAGAGGCTCAGCCACTCTCAAACTGATGGTCCAGGGGTACAGATCTCAACCTCAGAACCCCTGGGCTCTCTTGCTACCCTCACGAGTAGTGAGGGATCTCTTCCCATCCCATCTTCCTTCCTTCCCAGAACTTCTCTCCTTGGTGACTCCAGAGGATAGCCTGGAACAAGAGGAAAATTGTTTGATTACACCTGTAAGCCAGCAGATTGTAACTCCCATTTTGGACAGCAGAACAATGAAAGAGATGCAGATTATAAAATTTTCTGTACATGATTAAACACTCAGAAAAATCCTGGCAGGACAGGACTACATATATTATTCTTGACCCATTGTCTGGGAAATACTTGTCACAAGAGATCACTGTCTCTTAAGTGTATAAGAAATGTTTTAAGCTCAAAAGATTTGTTCCTCAGTGACCAACCTTTTCTTGTGTTTTGGCCTGATTCTCAAAATATCTGTGCTAAGATCTCACCTAATAATAAAGCTATATAATGGTATCATTATATAATAGCTATGTCACTATATAATAATTGTTATAATGATTATGTAATGGGATATGTTACATGAGCTATAAAAGTCAATCCTCACCAAATAGCCCACAACTTTCACCTTGCATAGCAGAGAGAAAACAAGTTTAACACGTAATATTTGAAGGAGTGATATGGTAGACACGAAGAACTCAATGATGTCTAAGTTGAAGGACCAAAAAACCGAGAATCTGGTTATCTCTCTGGAATTTCACAAGGGAGTCACAGAATAGCACAAAGGAGGGAAGAACTAACGTTGCCTGGAGAAACGACTACACAATTTTCAGGGATTATGGTCACCTGGTGGTCAGAGTGTTCCTCAGAACAATGGATTTTCAGTCTCCTCAGACTGTTTGTAAGATTCTATCCCTAAAAAGTCCTTCTGCATTTACCTCTATCACAAAATCAACTTTATAACAAGTGCCTGGAGAAGACTCACCAAATTTTTTCACGGGCATGAAAAAATGGTAGCTTTGTCACTGAATCACTTGAGAGAGAACCCCAATAAAAGAAGAAACATCATAAGTATACATGAGAAAAGAGAAACTTTTCGACCTACAGGAGACCTTAGATTACAAAGTTAGTGAGGGCTCAGAATGAATTTTCCACTTGAAAAATGTTCTCCCTAGAGAGAAGACAAACTCTTAAGCTCAGCAGAGTGTGAGGGGGCTGCCTCACTGAGACTAGGTTTGAGAGTGTAGTTCTCAGCCATCTAACACATGGACCATGGATGTAACTAGAACTGCCCAGCTTATGGACATAATAAGCCCAGAGGTGACAGGCAAAGAATACTCACCTGGCCTTCCCAGATGGTCCATCTTTATCTCATTTTCTTTATTCTTACGCACAGCATTATGCAGAGAATACCTGCATCTAAGCAAGACTAAGACAAAGCATGGTGAGTCAGAAAGCTTCATCTGAAAATTCCTTCACATATCCTTAGAGTTTCCTAGATCCTTCTACCTGGGCCTTATGTCAACTCAGGCAAGGCCGTAGATACCTCCCCATGCTCCACAGATGTACCACAAATGGGCTGCCTAGTCCAGTCCTGACCTATGTCCCTTGGGTACTTCCATCATATATAAGATTATTATTTCTAAAATCTTTAGCCTGGGGTCAACAAGACCTTGAAGATCAAAGAAGAGCAGACATTGTTTCCATGTCCCCCACTTTATAATGTATACCTTCTCCTCCCTCCATATACACATTCTCTCATACATCTCATTTCCCTGTGTGCTAAGATCCCCTATGGTACTTACATTTCTTTATATGTTGGTCTATCTCAAGTAAAAAGGGAGAGAACATGACAAAGAGAAAAAATACAAAAAGCATAGCAAACAGGGCATAGAGCCGAGGAACACCATTTGGGAACAAACTGGCCCCTGGTTCAACCGCCGCCATCGAGATCTGAGAGTGTTCACGGAATTCCCTGCCCCAGCTCTCTCACCTCCCAGGTGATTAGGGTGATGAAGTCACAGCTTAGGGCACAATAGGAGTGTTGAGGATCTGGATGGGGATTGGCCAAGCCTTGTTCTACACATACTGTGTAGAAACAAGGAGTCTCGGGGAGTTTCACTTCTACTGCAGCTCTGTTGAACCAAAACTACTAGACTATCTGGCCAGACCAGTAGGAAGGTAGATTGCTACACAGATACTCAGAATGTGTGGTTCACGGCATAGGAACCATATCCATTCACAAAATGAAGGAACTGCTTCCCTAGACTTCACAGCCCTAGAGTTAGTCTTTGTCAGCAAAATGATGTCTAAGTCGAAAGACCACATTTTCCTGAGGAGAGATTTCACATCCTTCCCTAGAAGCTCTGAAATACCCTTGTGTGTTCATCTTGACAGAACTGTGTGTCACACAGATCATGGGAACCTCTCTCCAGTTGTGTCAATGGGGAGGGAAGAATTTATCTTCTAAGATGGGAGTTATGTTCTTCCGAATGAAACAGAATATCAGGCAGCAGGGTTTCTCTGAATATCACTGTTCTTTCAATATCTGTTAATTCCTAAGCTACTACACAAACCCATTGAACATGTTTCAAAGAACTTAGAACAATCAATTCTCTTCCATTCCAAAGAGCACCTAAAAGCAGAAGTTGTCTCATGCTTCAAGCCACTCTCCCCAGAGATTCCCAGCCCCCTGCCCAGGCAACACCCCAACCCCGTACCACTCCCCCTGCACACAAGGATCTCAGATCCTGGTCTGAACTTCACCTTCTCTATCTCTAAGGTGACCAGGGTACACCCACTGATAAGATACTGGTGTGTCTCCACAGTCTTTGCCACTCCCAAGACTTGTTACAGACCATTTCCAGGAGCCTTCATGCCTAATCTCTATCAGCCATCAATATGTGCTTCCTCTCAAGGTTCACAAACTCCCTCTTGCTCACCCAGAACAACAAAGAGAAGCCATTGACACAATGACACTACCTAAGAACAAAAACAGTGGCCAGTGCTGACTTGGACAAGAAATATGAGGCCTTGGGCGCCCGGGTGGCTCAGTGGGTTAAAGCCTCTGCCTTCGGCTCAGGTCATGATCTCAGGGTCCTGGGATCGAGGCCTGCATCAGGCTCCCTGCTCAGTGGGGAGCCTGCTTCCTCCTCTCTCTCTGCCTGCCTCTCTGCCTACTTGTGATCTCGCTCTCTGTCAAGTAAATAAATAAAAAAAAATCTTAAAAAAAAAAGAAATATGAGGCCTTAATACAGCCCTCTTGGGGGCTTCTCACCTAGCTAAGGAAATAAAGCCTCAAGCCAAAAAGGCAAGGGTCATTATGGGCTGGGAAAATTGGGGGATTCTTTATAGCACATGAGAGAAGAAAAATAGCTATTAAACAAATGGAACTAACAGGAGATGATCTCCTAAGAATCAAAATGACTTCCTGGTTTCAAGGAACATTGAAACAGGGAATGAAAAATGACTGTGGGTCTTCATTGGCATCATTTCTGGTTGAGTCTCAGAAACTAAGATTCTTCAACCCAAGCTTTTTTAAAACTTATCAGGGTAAAAATTAATGTCTAGAAACTGAAACAAAAACATGTTGGTACTATTTTACTGTTAACCACACTAATATCTGCATGATTGTGTTATTTTGTTTGTGTTGATGTTCTCACACAGAAAGGCTCATGAGCCTTTGGATAGCTTTTCTCGTCAGGGACATTCCAATGTTCAGTAAAGACAGGCTTTGTTGGTTATCATTCAAGGAGTTGGGTGAATTTAATAAGGGCTTCTAGTGCGTTATAACAGTCTATAGGCCAATGGAAGGAACAGAGACACAGCAAAATGATCACACCAGTGGGATAATAAAATGTTCCCCCCTTACCCTGAGGAAGGGGAGGTTGGCAGCTTTAGAAACATGACTTGGTTGTACAATCATACATGTTGTCTGGGGAAGGCGGCACTGCCAGGTATGAGGGGATGGACTGGGGTGGGATAGGCAGACCAGACCCCACTTACTCCTCTCTTTCAGTGGTGTTTGTTCCATTCCAAGTATAATGCATTTTAACAGATCCCACTTGTAGCAGGATAATGGGATCCCAGCAGACTGAGCAGTTCCCCTTCACCCAGGGGTATGAAATACATCACCCACCCTGATGGGACATCCCAAGTACAAATTTCAGCAGATAGGTCCTTTTTCAGGTGTGTTGGAGCGTGGTGTTCCCAGCACCATAGCACATTCATCCTCGGTGAGGCAGGGCAGCTGCTGTCTCTCGTGAATTCCATACCTTCACAGTATTAGGCGCTTCAGCCAGGTTCCCTAATCTGGCATATGGGACAATCAGCCCTACAGGTTGGTCATTTAAATGTACTAAAGCCTGGGACGGTACTTTAGTCCACCCAGCCAATGTGGTTTTACCTGTTAACAATTTGCTGCCTTAATATGCCACTTTTCCTTTCTAGCAACTCTGCCGCTTGGGGGTGATAGGGAATATGAAACCTCAGTTCAATACTTAACTGTTGAAATGTGACCCCCAATCTCTATCTCTTGGGTGAGGGTATCCACACATGATCTCAGTTTTTCTAACCCCCTGATGATGGCTGCTTGGTGTACATGGCAGCATGGAAAGTTCCAGTTAGATCAGACACAGTGTCCACACAAACCGAAGCATGTTTAGAACCCTCGTTCAGTGGGAGGAGGCCAATATAATCAATTTACCAGTCTTTCACCAGCTGGGAACTCTCCTCCTCTTGTAAAATTTTTATTGGGAACGATGTTTGATATGGTTTCAATCATCTTAAATTTACCAACACTTATTCGTGATGTACCTGGGAAGTGTTCCATGTGCTATCGAGAAGAACGTGTCTATGCTGCCGTTGGATGAAATGTTCTGCATATATTTTTAGGCCCATTTTAGGCCCAACTGTCTAAAGTACAGTTCAAGTCCATTGTTTCCTTATTGATTTTTTGTCTGGATAATCCATCTGTTGTTCAAATCCCTGCTATGACTGTATTGTTGTCCCTTCAGATCTGTATGTGCTTAAATATTTAGGCGCTCTGATGTCGGGTGCATATATATTTCTAATTGTTATAAACTCTTGATGAATTGACCCCTTATTATTTATGATGACCTTCTCTGTTTCTTATTAAAGTTTTTGCTAATAGCCTATTTTGTCTGATAAAAGCGAGACTATCCTGCTCTCTTTTGGTTTCCATGTGCATGGAATACCTTTTTCCATCCCTTCACATTCAGCCTGTATATATCTCCTCAAAATTGAAGTGAGCTTCTTTTGGGCAGTATACAGTCGTGCCTTGTTTTTTTAATCCATCCAGCCACTCTGCTTGGCTGAGTCTGCTATTGAAACTGTCTGTTGAGGACACCTGGATGGTTCACTAGTTAAGGGTCTGCCTTCTGCTTAGGTCCTGATCCCAGGGTCCTGGGATCGAGCCCTGCATCGGGCTCCCTGCTCGGCGGGAAGCCTGCTTTTCCCTCTCCCACTCCCCCTGCTTGTGTGTCCCTCTCTTGCTACGTCTCTCTCTGTCAAATAAATAAAAAAAAAACTTTAAAAAAAATAAACTTTCTATTGAATTCTTCAGTGTGTCACTGTGTTTTGTAACGTTACAGTTTTTGTTTGTTTTTAATGGTTTCTATTTTTTTCTCGAACTTTTGTTCCTGCATTGTTTTTCTAATTTAGCTTACTTGTTTACCTGTGTTTTCTTGTGGTTCATGAATTTCTTTAAGAACCTTTCTCTGGGGCACCTGGGTGGCTCAGTGGGTTAAAGCCTCTGCTTTCGGCTCAGGTCATGATCTCAGGGTCCTGGGATCGAGGCCCGCATCGGGCTCTCTGCTCAGCAGGGAGCCTGCTTCCTCCTCTCTCTCTGCCTGCCTCTCTGCCTCCTTGTGATCTCTCTCCCTCTGTGAAATAAATAAAATTTAAAAAAAAAAAAGAAGCTTTCTCTGAATTCTTTTAACTAGCTGGAATTTAAATAAAAACTTGGGAAAAAATTAATTAATTAATTAACTAATTAATTCTCTGAATTCTTTGCAAGACAGTTTATAGATCTCCATAGCTTTAGTTTCAGTCATTGGTGCTTTATTTGTATCTTATAACACAGCAGTTCCTTTTGTGAGAATTCCTAAAAAAATAGTTTTCATCAACTTTGGGTAATGCTTGTTGATATGAATATCTTTATATAAGTGTTTTAGTAGGTAGAGGGACTCCTGCTTTTGCTTTCCCATATCTCTCATATCAGCTCTATTTATAATAGTCAAACACTAAAAATAAGTCAATGTCCAAAACCTTGTAGAATAAATAAATTGTGATATAGTCTTGCATTAGAATATTAGATAGCAATTTTTTTTAAGTAGGTTCCACCCCCAGTGTGGAGCCCAACATGGGGCTTGAACTCACGACCCTGAGCTCAAGACCTGAGCTAAGGTCAAGAGTTGGATACTTAACCAACTAAACCACCCATGCCTCCCTAGTATATTAGATAACAATTTCAAAGAAATACTGCTACATGTAACACCATACCTGAATCTCACAAGTACATTATTTTGTAAAAGAAGGGAAGCAAAAAAGAATTCTCACTGTTCAAACAGGTCAAAACCAGGCAAAACTGACCTATGATGATAAGAGGTCAATATAGTGATAGGCAGGGGAGGCAGGCATGAGAGAAGTTTTTGCAGTATGAAAAGTATTCTTTTTTTTTTTTTTAAGATTTTTATTTATTTATTTGACAGAGACACAGTGAGAGAAGGAAGACAAACAGGGGGAGTGGGAGAGGGAGAAGCAGGCTTCCCGCCAAGCAAGGAGCCTGATGCGTGACCCAACCCCAGGACCCTGGGATCATGATCTGAGCAGAAGGCAGACACCCAACGACTGAGCCACCCAGGCGCCCCACAAAAAATATTCTTTATCTGGCATACATATATGGGTATATACGTATGTAACAATTCTTGAGTTGTATACTTAATATTTGTGATATTTACTCTATATAAATTTATCACTGTAAAAAAGTAAAAATTAACTAGTAAAAAAAAGTAAAGTTAACTAGCAAAATATATTAGGCTTTTTAAATGAGCTGGGACTTCTTCCCCTCTATTTCCTGCTGCTTCTAATATTTGGTATAAAATAGAAATTATTAC
This sequence comes from Ailurus styani, assembly GCA_002007465.1. NCBI lineage: Eukaryota > Metazoa > Chordata > Mammalia > Carnivora > Ailuridae > Ailurus > Ailurus styani. The sequence continues at coordinate 100,181 of LNAC01001227.1, read as the reverse complement.
TTAAGAGCTTGATGAAACTTACCAACAAAACTATCTAGGCCTTTATTGTTAAATTCAATTTCATTGTTTCTTCTTGAGTTAATAGCAACTTTATTTGTATATTTCATAAAATTGTGGCTTATGTAGCAGATTTCCTTCTCACTTAGGAATGATACTTTTGCTCCATTTACAATCTCAAATTCAATTGTCTTGCTTCTTTTAAGATACAACTTTGTCTGGGGGCACCTGGCTAGTTCAGTCTGAGAGTATGTGGCTATTGATCTCTGGGTTGTGAGTTTGAGCCCCACATGGGATGTAGAGATTACTTAAATAAATAAAACTTAAAAAAAAAGATATTATTTTGTCTTATAAATAATGTCGCTCTGGAGAAGTTTAGAGTCAATCTGATTCTTGTTCCTTGGCAGATAATGTGTTCTTTTTCCTCTGGAAGTTTTACTTTGGTATTTTTTAAATTTCTCTACAGTTTGTCTGGGTCTGAGTGTTTTTTCTTATCTTACTTCAGTAGCAATCTATAAGTGCTTCCAAAATGAGACCTTACATATTCTTTTTATTCTGTGAAATTTCTATCTATTGATAGAGTTCTTCAGCTCTTTCCTTCCCTCTAGTTTTATGTTTCTTACTTCTAGGACCCTTGTTAAATATATGCCGGGGTTTTTCTTCTATCCCCTATATCCTTTAGCATTTTATATTTTCTACATCCTTATTCATTTCTCATGCCTTCTTGGAGATTTACTGAAATTGATATTTTAACTCAATAATTTGTTCTTCATCTTTATTTACCCTATTATTTATTTCTTTGTTGTTTTCTTTAACTTCTTAGCTTAGTAGGACTTTCGTACCTGCCTAATAGTAGTCCTGGACACAGTGAGTAGCTTAGATCACTGCAATAGATTTCTGTGTCTATGAAATAAAAAGAAGCGATGAAATGAATTGTGGGAAATGCAAGATCCGCACTTTCCTCCTGTCTACACTCTCATCCCCTCCCCTTTTCCCTGGGGTTGCAGGCATTGACTACCCTCTGCCCAGTCCACTGTTCTCAGGTCAACAGTTTAATCTAGGTTTCAATCTGCTCAGGGAATGGTCTCATTCGTTTTTTTTTTTTAATTTTATTTTTATTCTTTGCCCAAGGGGTACAGCTCTGTGAATCATCAGGAATGGTCTCATTCGAATGTGGTTATTTCCCTTTATTTCTAATATGGTGTTTATTTCCCTTTTATCTATTGTTTCTCCCGAGTTGATTTTGGGAATTGGCAGCCCCTGTTTGTTTTGTCATTTCGGCAGTAATAGGATCCATGGTATATAAAACAAAAGAGGAAATATTTTGAGAAGATAATACAAATCTTTATCATTTTTAAGCCAAACTACACAAAATATTGTTAATTAATAAATCAAGGGCGCCTGGGTGGCTGAGTCACTTAAGTGTCTGACTGGATTTCTGCTCAGGTCATGATCTCACAGTTGTGAGACTGAGCCCCGAGACAGGCTCCCCGGCGTGCAGCCTGCTTAAGATGCTCTCTCTCCTACCCCACTGCTGCCCCTCCCCCACCGCCACTCACACATTTTCTCTCTTAAAAAAGAAAAAAAAATGGGGTTAAATTCGTCAATTATTTACATCTTTCACCAGGCTATCTTCCCTCCTCACCATCCCCCTTAACACTAAATTTCAGCAAATGCTGATTACATAAGCTTTTGATAATAATGTTTTGGAGGAGGAAGCAGCCGCAAAATGTCCTCATTTGGTGAAATGGGACAGAGAGTGGGGGAATTCATAGTGTCTGGCTAGAGAAGATTTAATAAACATATGCCTCCCTGGATGAAACCAGTTGAAAAGCAGAGAAGGAGGGTCCAGGAAACGGAGCCCCTTTAAGTTTTCTGGGCTGAAAAGAGCCAGATCCTCACTGAGGCTCAATGTACTCTTCCAGAGAGTAAATGTTTGACTTAGAGAGACATTATCTGTAAAGGTAACACACTCCACACACTCCCTCTCTGCACACCTGTCACAGGCACGGCTCGTTCTACTCACACCATACTCCCTATACCACTGTCCTGATTATTACAGCTTCACATTCCTTCTTGTTCTTATTCCCTTGTGGTATTAATAACATTCACAAGAAAGGAAGAGACTGAGTGTGGCTCGGGACCTTTTGCCACTAGAATGTCTGGTCCTCAGATCCTCTCTCACTTAGGTGTCTGGAGTAATCTTTTCATTCGCCACCTCAGGGTTTGCTGGCCAAACCTGACAAGAGAGAAGTGGCATAGGGAGGAAAGGAAGAAAATAGAGATGGAGAATTCAACAAAAGGACACTCTGAGGAAGTAGTAGCTGGAAGGATGATTGCCCAACCACATTCAAGAACCATTAGAAATACTAGGGACAGTATGCAGAGCTAATGATTCAAATCACTTCATTTCTTATTTTCCAAAGGCCTGGAGAACTTGGGCATGTTCTGTGTGGATGGTCTATCTGTTCCCAGCAGATGTGTGAGCTCTAATGATTTCCTCAGGAACTTCAGGAGATGAGTAAGTCTGACCCTGCTCTGTGTATCACGTGTGAATCTATTGACTTTAACACAGCAGGTCAGAAATAAAGGACTTCATTCTTTTCCCCTTTGATGGATAGCCACACACTCAGATGGAATTTGGGGATGAAAGTCAGCACTTTTTCCTTGTAAGAGTTTATCATTTGACTTTCCAGTGCTCCTAGCTTGACTCTAAGTGATTACTTCATTTCTTCAAAACAAGTAATTCAGAGGTAGTGGTGTAAAGAGTATACTACCTACAACAACTATTTTCCAAGATGTCATGCACCTTTTCTCACTTCCCCAGGCTATCAAAAAAGATCAGAAATTACATAGTCCTTGGTGAATATTGGGAATGCCAGAAGCTGGATTAGGGTCAGGTTTTGTGATGGTTCATTAGGTGTTGGGCCAGTCCAATTCCCTCAGCATGTTATAACCATGGTGAATGTGGATAGTCTTCTCAATTCATATCCTAGAAGATACCCCCACCTGGGGGGTAACTTGAACCAATTTACGTTTTCAAAGATCTTGTGTACTTGAGGACACAAGAAATAATATCTATTTTAATTAAACATGTGTGCACTATACCCAGTAACTCAACCATGAAAAGGCATATTGTGTTTGGAAGCAAGTTGAAGTTTAAGTATCTTCACAGTCAAGGTCACAAAGTTAACATAAAAATATGTGGCTTCAGAGTGACTTTTGTACTTTACTATTCGAATGATGCCTCTGAGGAATTTTTAGATTTATTTATTTTACTAAGAAATTTCTGAAACACCCACTTGAAATCAAATTCCAGAGTCCATGAAACAAATTCCCCCATGAAATCAAATTCCAGAGTCCATGGGGGAGGGGCTGAAATTATGTAAGAAAAGATGATGTAATTAGGATAGAACATTTCTGGAATATTCACTTGTTTTTACTGTGATGTCATCTTGAGGAAAGAAACCTCAGATCTGGAGCTGGATTCAGCATCTCCTTCAGTTTGATCCTAGATCAGTCACTTAGGATTTCACTCAGGAGAAACTGTATTTGGATTAAAGCAGCTAGGGTATGAATTCTATAAAAGCAGTTTGTGTTAAAGTCTCTAGATATTCACAAAGATTTCTTGATAACACAGAACTGGTCTGAAAGGACAATTTATGTAGAAATGGAAGACAAGTTAGCACTATCCTATCTGGATAGAGACAGTGGATATTTCCTGGACCTCTAGTCTGGACCAAAATGTAACAGGAGTTTCAATACAGGCATATTTGTTCTTCAAATGATATCCCAGTGGTTCTAAGCTCAGCATTTTCACATTGAAGCTCATCTTCTTTCAGGAGTTTCTCCTCTCCCAGACATTCACCCCACGAAGGTTGTGAAAACCAACCTGCAAGAGCAAATTTAGGGCCTGGTTATAATTATTTTAACTTGGAGACTAAACAGCCTCTTAGAGGGCATCAGAATCATAGGCAAGAAGAAAACAGGATCCCTGGGGACCCAGATTGAGACAACTTCTGCAAAATATAAAACACATCAGGGAAATCATAAGATACAGATTGTTGATTTCAGATCATTGTCTAGGAAATATCTCTAATAGAGACTAAATAACTCTGTGAAGAGTCAGTCAGTATAAACTCAGTTGATATTAACTGCAGAGACAGGAAACTGAAGAAAGGAATGGTAAGTATCCTACATTTCCTGATTAGATTGGGCCGAATCACAGAAATTTGGTGACAGCAAGGTACAACTCTATTACCACCTACCCCCTGAGGTCACTTAGGCATCAGATCCTGATTTCCCAAATGTCCACAAGGATAATCCCAGTCTTTTCTGAAAGTCCTCAGATGGGTATAGCTGTTTCAGCTTCTGCTGTTTTTCTCCTCCAGAGGAAACCCACCACATTCACATAGGCTGTGGTAGAAGATGATCCCACTGGGACTACCAACTCTGAAATTGTGTGGATCCAGCTTCATGGGCATATAACTCCATGCTCAGGAAGGCCCTATGCTTGGCCTGCTCTCACCATCTTCAAAGTCTTAATAATTTTTGAACAAGGAATCCCACATTTTCATTTCCCATTGGGCCCTGAAAATTATGAAACCATGAGTCTTGAGGAAATATGGAGTAATTCCTGCCCTTCACCCCAAACCTGTCCCCATGAAAATACCTAACTTGTCAGAGTCATCTTAATATATTAGCAGCCATAGACTACCAAAAGGGAGTTTAACATCAATGTTTCGATATTTTAACGGCAATTTCATATTTGTCACATTTTGAATTACCCCCCAAAATTTTTTGGTCATCTATGTGATTGTTGTGAAGGGAAAATAGGATCACAACATCAAAAAATACATGCATGGTTGTACCTGCAGGAAAGTCTCTTTCACAGAATCCTATCTATTCCCATCCTCCCTAAAGATACCAAGAAATAATTGAAATTACTTGAAAAGCTAATTCTGGTTCTAAGTAAGAAATATTCTTTTACTTATCTATAAGGGACTACTTTTTTACTTCTCTGTGAGGGACTATTCTTTGGGTTATGTAATTTGTGGGGCCATGGACAAAACAAAGTACAGATCCTCTTGTTCAAACACGATCAAGAACTTCAAGATGGTGACAGGAGGGCAACAAACCAAGTGTGAGGTCCTTCTTAGGGTGGGGAGCTGGGCGACTGCACAGATCACATGCCCATGAAGGTGACTCCCGGCAGGTCCATCTCATCCATTCCACATAAATAAGTCTCCGGAAGAATTTCAGGCACAGAAAACCCTTCATTTTTATAATTGTATTCTAGACCATCTGTCTCTTGTCCTCTAATAGCAGGCTAGGGCTTCTAGTGGGGCATATAGGTGGAGTGGACCTACCCCCAGGAATCAGGAGAGTGTCATTCGGGATCTAAGAGTGACTTATGCATGACTTTGAAAAAGTCACATCTTATCTAATTTCAGTTACTTTATTTATGTAGCAGTGTTTGACTATACAATTCCTATGGTCCTTTCAAGTACCAATAATCCAGAATCTATAATTAAAGGCATTCTGGATAATAAGTGGATATATCAGCTTAAAAATTTAGCAGCATTATTCCCATAAAACACCAAAATGTTCACCAAATCCCAATATATTTCAGTAAAATGATATTTCTCGATTGTCTGCCATCCTGAAGTATTATAATGTTTTGTTGAACCAGATATCTTGGTTTGGGAAATACAGTCACATTACCAATATATGAACATATGCCTGAAACTATTAGAGTAGCTATGTACACATAGCTCTCTAAGATCATGAGGTGAGGTGTCGGACAAAAAGCAATTTAAACCAGCTGGAGAAACAGTCATTCAATTCTTCAGAGAATGGTCCCCAGGAAACCAGATCTCCCCTCTCAGAGGACTGAGGTTGCAATCTCCCAAAGCTCTATTCCCCCTTCAGTGTCTCTTCCAAACAGACATTCCTACCCTCACCCCAACCCCAAGACCGGATTGGCCTGCCTTGCCTGAAATATGTCCCAAACTAACTTCATCTTCATTCTCTTTGGCACATGGTGGCAGCTTGGCCACAGGATTATCTGCCAGGTAAGAAACTTCCCAAGAATAGACATGAAAAGATAAATTTGCACCTGTGAAAACGAAATAAGGGTTCAGAACCAAACCTCAGGCTTGAAATAATTTCTTTCCAGAAAGAAGATTTAGTGTTCACTGGGGATCAGAGAGATCTGCTGATAGCCTTAGAACATGGAGAAAGGTATGGTTCTGGAGACGGATGCAGGAATGCCATGTGTAGATACTGCACCCAAAGATCCTGTGAATCATCCAAGATGGTGGTTTATGACCATAACATGCTAGAGAGGGCAGGGACATCTGCTTGAATCAAGCCATTTCTCCTCCTTAGTTTCATGGTCATTGATGACCTCATGTGTAGCCTCACACAGATAAATATTTACAAGCAGGCAAGAGTGATACAAAGTTCGAGTCAGAAACTCACGCCCGAAAACACCTTCATATAGAACCATCTTTGAAGTCTCTGAGTCTGCTCTCAGCTCATCAGAGCCCCTTCCCTCTTCATGCTTTATGAGCGTATCCTGGTCCAGTCATAACTTGTGTCCCTATCCCTGGTGCTGAACTCACAGCTGTGATATATGATACTGTATTTCCTTGGCCCTCCTAGTCCAAGGTCATTGAAGCTTAGAGTCCAGAGAAGTGCAAATATCATTTTACAGAAAAATGTAATAAGACAAGAGGCAGCTTCAGTATCCCACATCACAATGGGTCCCTTCTTGTCCACTGCCCACAAGCTCTTTTCATCCTCATCTCCTTTTTAAAGCTTACCTTGGCACTTCATTTTCTTTCTGCATTGCTGAATCACCAGAAAAATGAGGAAAAGGAAGATGCAGGGTCCAAAGATGAAACTGAGGATACCTGTCACAAAGAAGATTCCAGGACCGGGATTTGAATCTAAATTGGACTCTGAAAAAAACATATCCTCGGGATGGGAAAGGACATGGGTAAATCCTGCCCCTACTGTCACCTGTTGGGTTTTCAGGAGGGTGAAGTCATAGCTGAGGCACAATGGGAGATTGTGAGAGCCTGGCAGGTACTGGCCTAGCCTTTGCCCTTCAGGAGGCTCAACCCATCCAATACTCCCCTGTGAAGTTACATGAAAGAATTCTAAGGAATATCAGAAAGCTTCCCAAATTACCACAGATTCATAGGTTCAGAAGCACTATATCTAAGCCCCTTTCCATGGATAGAGCTCACCCGCATCAGAGCAGGGAGAGAGAAAACTCAGAGCACTCTTGCTTAAGATGAGAATATTTCCAAAGCAAATAAGACCCACATGCATGGTAAGTGGTTTGTTTTCCCAAATTTTCTGTCCTAAGTCAACCCAAGGAAGGGACAAATTTCCCAAAAAGGGACTCCTGATCCTTTTCAGGTCAAATTTCCTCAGGGCACATCTAATCTTGTCAAAAATGTGTGCACCAAAGAGAATCTTAAAATAGCTCTGTCACATAGGACAAAAACAAAGGAACACTGTACCTACATGAATGAGGTAGATTTCCCCCGTATTGTCTGGACAGTAAAGAAAGAGCTTAAGGTTGTCCGATTATCATCAAGACAACCACCCTCACTCCTTCACCTTGTTCCTGGGATGCTCTAGGCTCCCCTCTTCCAAAAGTACCTAGAGAAATCCATCAATTTAGGCACAGAGCCTCACCTGGTATAAGAACACTTATAGTTCCACGGAAGCACTTTCTGAAAGAACAGTTTTACATCTCCACCATGCTTCCTCTAAGGCTGCCATAACAAATTGCCACAAACTGGGTAACAACAGAAATGTACTCTCACAGTTCTGGAGATTTAGAAGTCCAAAATGAAGGTGTCAGCAGGGCTATGCTCTCTTAGGAGATATTAGGGGAGGATCCTGCCTTGCATAGTTTCTGGTGGTTTTTGGCAATTTTTGACATTCTTTGGTTTGTAAATTCATCACTCCAATCCCAGCCTCCTTTGTCACATGGCATTTTCCTTATGTGCCTCTGATCTTTACACAGTGCTGTCTAAATGTCACTTTTCTTATAAGGGCAGCAGTCATTGGATTATAGACCACCCTGATCCAATATGACCTCATCTTAACTTGATTACATCTACAAAGATGCTATTTCTTTTTTTTTTTTTAATTTTATTTTTCTTATTTGCCCAAGGGGTACAGGTCTGTGAATCATCAGGCTTACATCTTTCACAGCATTCACCAAAGCACAAACCCTCCCTAATGTCCATAACCCATCCACCCTATCCCTACCCTCCCACCCCCCAGTAACCCTCAGTTTGTTTTATGAGATTAGAAGTCTCTTATGGTTTGTCTCCTTCCCCATCCCATCTTGTTTCATTATTTTTCCCTCCCTACCCCCCACAACCCCCCACCCTGCCCCTCAAGTTCCTCATATCAGAGAGATCATATGATAATTGTCTTTCTCTGATTGACTTATTTCGCTCAGCATAATACCCTCCAGTTCCATCCATGTCGTTGCAAATGGCAAGATTTCGTTTCTTTTGATAGCTGCATAGTATTCCATTGTATATATATACCACATCTTCTTTATCCATTCATCTGTTGATGGACATCTAGGTTCTTTCCATAGTTTGGCTATTGTGGACATTGCTGCTATAAACATTCGGGTGCACGTGCCCCTGAGGATCACTACCTTTGTGTCTTTAGGATAAATACCCAGTAGTGCGATTGCTGGGTCGTAGGGTAGCTCCATTTTCAACTTTTTGAGGAATCTCCATACTGTTTTCCAGAGTGGCTGCACCAGTTTGCATTCCCACCAACAGTGTAGGAGGGTTCCCCTTTCTCCGCAACCTCGCCAACATCTGTCATTTCCTGACTTGTTGATTTTAGCCATTCTGACTGGTGTAAGGTGGTATCTCGCTGTGGTTTTAATTTGTATTTCTCTGATGCCGAGTGATGTTGAGCACTTTCTCATGTGTCTGTTGGCCATTTGGATGTCTTCTTTGGAGAAATGTCTGTTCATGTCTTCTGCCCATTTCTTGACTGGGTTATTTGTTTTATGGGTGTTGAGTTTGAGAAGCTCTTTATAGATTTTGGATACTAGCCCTTTATCTGATATGTCATTTGCAAATATCTTCTCCCATTCTGTCAGTTGTCTTTTGGTTTTGTTGACTGTTTCCTTTGCTGTAAAGATGCTATTTCTAAATGAGGTCAGGTTCTGAAGTTCTGGCATGAATTTTGGGAGAATACTATTCAATTCACTGTAGACCCATCCCCAAAATTGTCAAAACCAATTTTCTTCACAGAGTTTCAGTCTACAGCCCAGACCTCTTCACTCATCAGACAACCTCACCCAGGATTCTCTTTGCCCTTATGGTTTGTCTTACAGTGACTGCAAACACTGGCTTGTGGGGAGGATTGGCTACTCTTGCAATGCACTGCAATCTGCCAGACATTTCCATTCCCCAGACCAAACACAGCCTCCCCAAATAGCCAGAGGATGTATATGTATACCATGGTAAAAAGTACAGAGAAGAGAAACCACACCTTCAGGAATCCACTGATTTGTATGAACACATCCTGGACAGAATCATGAGTTATATAATAAAAATGAACTGTCCAATCCTTTTTTGGATTGCCAACAGAATCAAAACCAGGGGCCTGTGATCTGCAGTGAACCACATCTCAGGCTATCAATATTACTTTAGAGCTTACAGAAATGCACACATTAGTAAACCTTGAGCCAAATCTTCCAATGCTTCATACCTGGTACCAAAATAAGGACCAAGAACTAACACTTTAAATAGTCGCTATGTTACAAGTTGAGTACCGCCAGAAAACAGACTTGGGATGAAGACTTGAGGACAGGAAATTTATTGAGGAACACTCTCTTAGGAGATTGAGGGAGGCAAAACTATAATGTAGTTACACAGAAGCTCAGTTGATATCACAGGGAGATGGAATGGCCCTTCATAGTTGTCCCAAGAAGAGACAAAGGGACCCATGCACTGTAGAGTCACTGGATGAAGACTGTCCCCAAGGAGGGGACAGCTACCAACACCTACAACAACTGGGAGATGAGTGCCTTAGACAGAAAGAGGGTCACACCACAGCCTCCACCACAGCTACATTTGCACCTCTCCAGCTCATTTGATTTATGCATCAAGTATGCACTTTACATTAAGTTATGAGTGCTTATTCTTTTTGGATTCTTGTATGCTTCCTTTCCTGGGGTAATTTGCAAGAGGAAGATTAGTCAAGACAAGCTACAGACCCTCACCACGACAACTGGGTCTTGAGTCCACAACTATAAATCATCATCTCCCTCCTCTATCACATTCTAGATTTTCTTCATCCTTTATTAGCACCTCTGCTGGTCTAGGTAGCTTAGCTGGTGGGGTGAACCTGACCCTCATCCTGAGGGTTCTAAAACTCTGGCCACCATACACTTCTCAGGCTGTGGCTGCTTCCCTGGTATATTTATTATCAAAATGAGGCAAGGGAATACCAAGAGATGCCCAATATAGGTGCCAAGTATATTTTTGTCTGAACCTGCTGTGTATCAGTTCTCCTCTTCCTGATGATTGGGATCATTTACCCCAGTAATGAGGTTATTGTTTTCTTGCTTCATGATAATTTGTCACGAATATCCTGATGTGACTGGAAAGCAGCCATAGCTTAAAGTTTAATGTGATGCTTACCATGACCCCTGGTGAAACCATTTTTCCTTCTAGGAACCAGAGCTTCTAAACCCACAAACCCAAGATGACTGGGAATGAAGGCAAGCATTGCCACTCCTATTTCCACTAATTCTTGGATCCATGTATTCTTACCTGTTGGTTATGTCATGGATAACCATATAATGGTAACTGATTTTGAGAATATATATTGTAGTGTGGATGGTGGGCCCCATTCTTGGAGGGTATCATCTCCAAGCTGGTTTTCAGTTATCCCTTCAATGGGCATTTCCATCTCTCTGTCACTGGATAGGTGATAGGGTCCTTGGATCCCATGTCACATAACCCCTGCCAAGTCTCTTTTGCCATAAAATGGAACCTTTGATCTGAAGTAATGTGGTGCAAGATCTGACATTAATGATTTAAACACTTTATAGGACCTCAAATAGTGGTGCTGGCTGAAATCCTGCAAGATTTCTTGATACCCTAAATAGAAAAGGACATTACTAGAAAAGAGAACTATAGGCCAATGTGCCTGATGAATATAGATGCAAAATTCTCAACAAAATATTGGCAAACCAAATTCAACAGTACATCAAAAGGATCATTCACCATGAACAAGTGAGATTTATCCTTGGGATGCAAGGATGATTAACAACCTCAAATCAGTCAGTCTGAAGCATCACATTAATAGAATGAAAGAAAAGAATCATGATCATCTCAGTAGGTGCAGAAAAAGCATTTGACAACACTTAACACCAATTCATAATAAATTTTTTTAACAAATCAGGCGTAGAAAAACATGGCTCAACATAATAAAAACCGTATATGACAAGACCACAGCTAACATCATACTCAATGGTGAGTCTCTAAGATCAGGAACAAGACATGGGTGCCCACTCTCAACACTCCTATTCAACATAATATTGGAAGTCCTAGCCAGAGCATGCAAGCAAGAAAAGGAAATAAAAGATATCCAAATCTGAAAGGAAAAAATGAAATTATCTTTTTTTAATTTTATTTTTATTCTTTGCCCAAGGGGTACAGGTCTGTGAATCATCAGGCTTACATCTTTCACAGCATCTCTTTTTGCAGATGACATGATTTTTATACAGAAAATCCAAAGATTCAATTGAAAAATGGTTACCTCTAATCAATGAGTTCAGTGAAGTTGTAATATCCAAAATTAACATGCAAAAACTCCTAGTCCCTACACACTAACAGTAAATTTCTTAAAAAATAAAGAAAGAAATGGATTCTATTTATTTTCTGTTTCTATTCTATTCTATTTCTCTATTCTCTACTCTGAAAACTATAGGACATTGATCAAAGAAATGAAGAAAACACAAACAAGTGAAAAGATCTCCTGTGATCATGGATTGGGAGAATTAATGTTGTTAAAATATTCATACTACTTAAAGCCATCTTTCAATTAAACACAATCTTTATCAAAATCCCAATGGCATTTTCACAGAAATAGAAAAAAAAAATCCTAAGATTCATCTGAAACCACAAAAGACCCCAATAGACAAAGCAATTATGAGAAAGAACAAAGCACATCACAGTTCCTGATTTCAAACTATATTATAGTGCTATAGTAGTTTAAACAGTATGGCACTGTTATAAAAATAGACACAAGGGGCACCTGGGTGATTCAGTAGGTTAAGCGTCTGCCTTCAGCTCAGGTCATGATCCCACGTCCTGGGTTTCAGCCCCACATCAGGCTCCCTGCTCAGCATGGAGTCTATTCTCCTTCTCCCTCCCCACCCCATGCACTCTCTCTCTCTCTGGCTCAAGTTCTCTCTGTCTCTCTCTCTCTCCCTCAAATAAAGTCTTAAAAAAAATAAACACACAGACCAATGGAACAGAGTATAGATCCCAGAAATATATTTCTACATATATGGGCAACTAATATTTGACAAGAGATCTAAGAACACTCAATGGGGAAAGGATTATCGCTTCCACAATGGTGCTGGGAACACTGGATACATGCAGAAAAGTGAATTTGGACCTCTGTCTTACATCAATCAAAAATTAACTCAAAATAAATTAAAAATTTTGACACAAGGCTGATAGAATGAAAATCCTAGGGAGGAAAATGGGAAAAGAAGTTCCTTGACATTGGTCTTGGCAATGAATTTTTTTTTATTTTTTATGTTTTTATTATTTTTTGTGAATTATTTTTTTTAAATACGACATCAAAAGCACAAGGAACAAAAGCAAAAATCAACAAGTGAAACTACACGGTAAGAGGGTATTATGCTAAGTGAGATAAGTCAGAGAGAAAGACAAATACTATGATATCTCTTTATGTGGAGTTAAAAAAAGCAAATTCTTATAACCAGAGAATACAGTGGTGCCTACCAGAGGCTCTAAGTTGGGAGAATTGGGAAGATGTAGTTTAAGGGTATAAACTTGCAACCAATCCTGGAGGACTCATGCACAGCATAGTGGTTATAGACAACAATACTGTGTTATAAACTTCAAAGTTGCTAAGGGTTAGATTTTAATTGTTCCCACTACAAAAAAGAGATGATAATTATGCGATGTGATAGAGTTGTCACCTAATGTTAAGGTAGTAATCCTATGGCAATATATAAATGTATCAGATCAATACATTGCACACCTTAAATGTACACAATATTATATGTCAATTATATCTCAAAAAAAACTTAAAAAAATGAAAACATGGTGAGTTCTTGTTTTGTTGATAGCAAGCGTGTAATAAGCAAGTTGTGTAAAACCGACTTCATTTCCAAACACTGTAATGACAGCCATCTTATTTATATGCTCAGAGACCTGGAAAGAATGTGAAAGTAGACTAACTGGTTTCTATGAAAATGAACAGAAGAAGGGGAGAGGAGGCATAGGGACAGAAATGCTGAAAAGAGGACCTAAGAGGAGGAGGGCAAGTACCTTCGAACCACTGAAGACTAGATTGTCAGGAACAGAGTGCCACAGTGTAAAACAGAGATTCATTTTGTAACTGATTTGTAACTGTAGGCCCACCATGACCTGGGGAACACAACTTATTCCTAGGTGACATGTCTACACTGGCCATGGTAGTCTTGGGGGCAGAAAGTTCTCTGTGATTGATGGAAAGGAAAGACATACTTCATATTTGTTCTTTTTTTTTTTAAGATTTTTAAAATTTATTTATTTGACAGAGAGAGATCATAAGTAGGCAAAGAGGCAGGCAGAGAGAGAGGAGGAAGCAGGCTCCCCGCTGAGCAGAGAGCCCGACGCAGGCCTCAATCCCAGGACCCTGAGATGATGACCTGAGCTGAAGGCAGAGGTTTAACCCACTGAGCCACCCAGGCGCCCTCATATTTGTTCTTTACAAGGCTTTCACTTACCAAACAGAAATGAGAGAAAAGCCCATGCTAAGACCCAATAATCATGTTCCCTTGATGACCATCTCAACTTTTTTCATTTTCCTGAGAATTTTTTATCCTTCTAATCCCCATGTTCTACTCATCTGACTTTTTGTTCTGTTGAATACTTCTCATTTCTTTGGAGCCACAATATGTCCGTCATTTGACATTGAGACCTAGGCTTAATTAAACCAAAAAATCATCTTTTCTTGGGTCATATTTGGTAGAACTGACCCCAAAACAGTGCATCTGACTGTCAATTCCACCAGCTGAGCTGAACCAGCCATTGAGCCAGATTGAGCTGAGGGATGGAGAAAAGAAAGAAATATTTATTTTTTGGTAGAGCTTTTCTGAGCAGCTTTGAAGATAAAATGACACCTAATGTTGGAAAACCTTGTGTCTCATATAAGGAGATATTTAAGATTCAGCATGCAATTGGTGCTTGTATTTCAGAATGCTTTCTTTTTATATAGTCTCTGCTTTTTATACAGTCACTGGAAGAGCAGATATTAAACAGGGTTTCTCTTGGTCTCCAGAAAACATTGATGCCAGGGATGAGACTATGTAATTCGCTTCCTGCAGTAGAAGGCCCACTGAGGGACAGGAGGGCAGGAGGGTCCCTTGTATGGTTTGAAGAAGCTGAGGCTGTTAGCTGAAGGCATGAAGATCTCAACAACCATGAATGGATTCTGCTTTCTCCAAGGAATTGCGTTTCTCCTCTTCAGTGTCCTCACTAGGACAAAGCTCAAGGTAAGCATAGCTTCACTTCTTAAAATCAGCAGATACTGGATTAGCTCAAAGACTCTGGGGAGATGATCCCTGGGACTGCAAAGACAATGCCTTTTTATCAACCATTTGGTTCTGAGCAAATGTGATCTTCAGTGATGATGAATGTTGATTGTTCTTTTGTGAGGAGGGACTCTGTTTTTCAAGTTCAGCAGTGAGATGTTGCAGACATATGAAGTTTGTTTTCTAAATCAGCCCCAATCACCTAAAAGCTCAGATCATTTCTAAAGCCTTCTCGTACTGGATTATGGCTGAGCGATCACATCAGGGGTGATCTTTGTTCTGTCCTTTCTATACTCTATGTTACATTTTAGACTATGGGCCTGTGCATGAGAGAGGGCGTGGGAGGGGTGGGCTGGAGGAATCAGGTGAAAGGGAGTCTTAAGAGTACGTGAAGGCTAGGGTGCCTGGGTGGCTCAGTCAGTTAAGCTGCTGCCTTTGGCTCAGGTCATGATCCCAGGGTCCTTGGCTCAGGTCATGATCCCAGGGTCCTGGGATTGAGTCCTGCATCGGGCTCCCTGCTCCACTGAGAGTCTGCTTCTCCCTCTCCCCCTGCATGCTGCTCTGCCTACTTGTGCTCTCTATCTCTCTGTAAAAGAAATAAATAAAAACTTTAAAAAGTAATAATAATTTTAAAAAAAGAGTATGTGAAGGCTAAATATGGTAAGCAGGAACATGTCTGCCTCGTGAAAGTCAATTTTCTTAGATACGAGTGCATAGAACTCACATTCTCTAAGCCTGATTGCTGGATTAGGTGATGGAGGTGGTAGTGGTGAAGCTGCTAGGTGTGTATGTGTATATGATAAGACAGATATGGAAACCTCTTGGCCTATAAAGTCCCTCCAATAGGAACTATAATTATACTCCTAGATAACCCTGCATTTGCAATATAAGCCTTATTTTTACTTTCTTTTTCTTCCCCACAAACCTATAGTTCAGATGTTTTTCTGCTTTACTGCGATCTTTCCCCAGCATTGGATTCTTGCCAGAACTTTCTCCTCCTGCCTATGATGTTTTCCCTTCTTACCTCTTGGACTGATCATCCTCCAACCTCATTGTGCACCAGAGAAAAGTGATGCCAAATGCAGGTGCTTTTAGAAGGACTGATATTAGCATAGAAGGCAGAAGAGGGATCTAGCATTAGAGACTTCAGGATGTGCCTCTTTGGTCAATTTTCCCCTGCCCTAGTGAGGTATGTGACATCCTAATAGATCTGCTATTGAGGAAGAACTCTGTGCTTATTAATGTCCTTTGGCAAATTTTCTCCCTTGTGGTTTCCTCAGATCCTGTATGAAATCTTTTTTTTTAAAGATTTTTATTTATCTGACAGAGAGAGAGAGAGAGATCACAAGTAGGCAGAGAGGCAGGCAGAGAGAGAGGAGGAAGCAGGCTCCCTGCCGAGCAGAGAGCCCGATGCGGGCCTCGATCCCAGGACCCTGAGATCATGACCTGAGCCGAAAGCAGAGGCTTTAACCCACTGAGCCACCCAGGCGGCCTCCTGTATGAAATCTTGTCTCCATTGGGCCCCTCACTCAGGAGAATGCAAGGTATCAAGGCTTGAGCTCATGAAATAAGAACAATCTAGTCACAGGGCTGGAGAGCCAGCTCTTCCAGGTGTGGGCCTTGGTCCCTGTCTGTTTTAGCAATACTCCTCATCTCTCAGTCCCTTCCCCAACCACATTTCCTGCTGTTTCAAACCCCTCCAACCATGAGCCTCTGTCTCTCTTGAATGGGAAATTCTATGCCTTCAACAGGAGGAAGAGTTTCTGCTCCTCATTTCCTTGTTATATTTCTTGGAACTTCCAGTTCCTTGTGTTTGGACCATATGCTGATGATAGTTGTCCATTTTTAGGCTTTGCAGGCTCTTAAGGGTAGAAATAGAATCAAAATGAAATATAAAATTGCTGCTCTGATTCCAAGTTGGCCTCTCCAGCTCTGAGAACAATGAATAAATTTCTCATTAGGCTAAGAAGAAATCACATTTCATCAATCAAGTATATTTTTTCTCAGAGAGAACTTTTTTTGAATCATATTTTTAAAGGGTATGTTCACATATTAAAACATTTAGTTCACATGAGTTTTCCCCCATCTACTTGTGGAATTTCAACTTTGCTATCATGGTGTCAAGAGTATCAACTATTTCCCAAGCCCTGCCACACATTACAGAGTCCCCACAGTACAAGTTAGGATCTGCCAGCTCCCTTTAGATTCTTTCTGAACATATATCTCTGCTTTAATAGAGGTCATATCCCAGTCTCTACACACACACACACACACACACACACACACACACTCATAACTGGATCATAAAATTCCTGTATGCCATTTTATATACACACTTTCAAAATTAACAATATATTTTAAAATCCTTTCTGTCCTATTAGAACATCTTCTATGTTATTTGTATGGTTGCCAGTATTTCCCTGTATTATTGAATCATAAATTATTTATCTAATTCCATCTGTTGTATATTTATGTTTTCAATTACAGTGCTCTGAAAAGGTTTTATGAACTTAATATATTGGTTATACATTGACATAATAGAGAAGTCATTATTATTTTCTTAACATAACCATTCTGAAGGCCTCTGATATATATTGCCTAATAGAGCATTAGAATAGTTCAATCATGTCAAACCCCTCCATCCACATCTGTAAAGCCCAATAGTTCCTGATTTATCTATCTATCTTCCTTCTGGATCTCCTCTGCCTGGGTCTCTTCTTTACCTTCTTGTCCCACTTGGATACAGGTCTGTGGGTCAGTGCCAATTTTTCCTTTATCAACTTGCAGAAAGAAAGATATCAGTTGTTATAATTCATTTAGAAGGATTTATAATTGGACAGACAGGAGATTACAATGTCCTGAAGAAATAAGAAGTGATGGAGAGGAAAGACAGCATTTAAAAGGAGGTGATAACTAACTAAATACAAGAGAAGAGTGAGAGGAATCTGTATGGGCTTGAGTAATAAATAGGAAAAGTAACCTAGGGAATAAGAGATGAAATAGGAAGAGATAGTTATGGAGAATTGGATTTAAAAAAAATTTTTTTTGAGTGAGCAAGCACATGAGCATGTGGGGGGACTGGGTAGAGGGAGAGGAGAGACAAAATCCTAAGCAGACTCCACACTCAGCTCAGTGCTGAGCCCAAGGCAGGGCTGGGTCTCATAATTGTGGGATCATGACACGAGCTGAAACCAAGTCAGACACTTAACTCACTGAGGCATCTAGGTGCCCTGAATTGGATTTTTAGTTGACCCATGAAAATTAGGGCAGGATAAGGAGAGCTTTATCCATTCTCTCCCCTAGCCAACCTCCCATCCTCAACTTTGAAATTCCTACCCACATCTGGTGCCTAGGAATTGTTTAAAAACAGATGATACCACATCTCAAAGAAGAGCATACATGAATGTTCAGGATTGTTTTTTTCCCCATGAGTTCATCTTGGTAAGAATGAGGGTATGAGTATGGACCAAGTTAAGAATCCCTTGTCTAAGAGATACTGGAACATTCGTGAACCCAGGCCAAGTAAGTCCTCGAGTAACCCATAGGGGAGGTAAGAAAACAGGTCAATATACTCACCTTGTATTTCTTTGGAGGCAAACTGTGAATTGAGATAAAACTTGCTAAATAATCAACAGAGCAAAAAGTACTTTATTCAGAATATTTAATTTTAAGTAACTTCATATAATGCAATTATAAGTCAGCACTACTCTACTGAAACACAGCCAATTAGAATATCTGAGGCCTTCTCTCATTTTTAATGCAACATCATGGGAAAACCATAGTGGATGTTTGAGGGGCATTTAGTTCAATGTCATCATACCCAGGGTCCCCTTCTTCCCCCTGGAGCAGCCAGGGACTAACTTCTTCTTTCCCAGGCCCATCTACCACTCTAGAGAACTGTAGAGAAGAGCCTGAAACAATAAAAAGAAGTTTGATTAGAACTGGGAAAAGCGGGCGCCTGGGTGGCTCAGTGGGTTAACGCCCCTGCCTTCGGCTCAGGTCATGATCTCAGGGTCCTGGGATCGAGGCCCGCATCGGGCTCTCTGCTCCGCAGGGAGCCTGCTTCCTCCTCTCTCTCTGCCTGCCTCTCTGCCTACTTGTAATCTCTCTCTCTGTATCAAATAAATAAATAAAATCTTTAAAAAAAAAAAAAAAAACTGGGAAAAGGGACAGAACAGTGTCCCATGGTGGAAGCAAGTAAATCATGATGACAAAGCATCAAGTAACATTCAAGTAGGCTCAGACAATTTAATATAGTTATAGCAAAGATATATCAAGATTATCCTATCAGGATCCAGTCCACATGGGTCTTCCAGAAACGCCATTATCATAGGAGATTTACGACTAACACAGGTGCTCTATGAAGACATGTTTCTCAGCAAAGAATGGCTCAAGAATGGTAAGAATCATAAGAAGGGACGTGCAAATTTCTCCTTTCCCAATTGACCGGTCTGAATGCAGAAAGAGAAGGGCACAGAAGACCTGGAAAAACCTCGGATCCTCTCTGACAATCCCATTCTACTCTTGATGGCCTTGACTTGTGTTCCCAAATAACCCCTAAAACAATCACAGGATCCTTCCATAGTTGCCATCTCCCCAGGATCACATTGGCCCTCCGAGGAAGAAGTACTCTTCTCTAGAGAATGAGTGTCTTCATTTGACCACTGAAATGTCTGGAACAGATTGGCCCTTAGCTGCCCACAAATTCAGACTCTATAATTGCACCACCATGCCTTTAAATTTAAAGGCTACTGTATACGATAGACTTTGTACATATTAGTGCTAACATGATTGAAGTGCATCTCAAATTATCTAATGCCTCACAAATTCCAATACTGCAATATTTCTTAAGTCTCTAAATGCCTGTCACAGATGAGACAGCACAGAAGTGTTATCAGAATAGTCATTCTATTTGTGGACTTGGTAAACTAACCTATGTCTTAATGCAAGCACCTCAAAGATGAAGTTATGGAGACGCAGATACCAAGAATATAGAGTGATCCTTCCCCCCACCAAGGAATGTGACAGCACAAAAGAAAGGCAGATGGCCAAAAGATATGAGATCATCTGAATTTTGAATCTATAGGAAGGATCAGCAAAGAGGAGCTGAAATTCACCCTTTCCAGGACAGAGGCAAAAGATTACAGGAGATCAACTAACCCCACTCACCTGTCTGAGAGGTTCTCATCCCATTCTCCTCCTCTGGGGACACTTCCCCCTCAGGCACTGGGACCTCTTCAGCATTATCATAATCTGCACTAGGGTCATCAGTCCTCTGAGCTGGGGGTTTTAAGGGCAGACAAGGGGGTCAGATGGAACCACAGGAAATGGGTTGGACTAGGTAACATCTAAAATCCCTTCTGCCGCAGGGATTCTGATGGCGCTAAACAGAGGTGCTATGTACTCCGTGTTTTAAAAGGTCTTTTCCATGGTCATGTATTTCATTTTGATGTGTCCATAAACCAGAAAAATAATCCAAACATATCAATATTTCCAAAAAACTACATATTTCAGAGAAACCCTTACACCAATGTGCCTTACTAAAATATTTCCAGATGCCGTTTTTCAAAACAATGTGTATTTGTTGCAACTGAATGAGGGTGATTCGGGACCCAGACAGCCCAGCCTTACCATGAGGCACATTAGAGCAAGCAGAGAAGAAGAAGAGAAGAGATCCCACTAAGCCCAGTCAAAGGAAGACTGTCCCTCTTGAATCTCATCTCTATGAAAGGAAGTCCCCTGTCCAGTACCCAGCAGACTACCTGGAGCAGGTTGAAAGTCACTGTTGTCCTCACCATCCCCAGTGTAATATGGCAGTTTAGTCACGGAATCATCGGACAGGAACCCTAATGTGGAGAAAAACACAGAACAAAAAAACATCACAGAGCAAACAGAACCCACCCTCTCACACCCATGGGACCTGTGGTTAGGCTGAGAGGAAATGTTGGAGCACGTGTGGTTCCTGTGGTCTAAAGGAAAGGCTCAGAGCTCACAGGGACTCAGCAGAAACCCATCCGTCGCCTTTGGAGGGGCTGCTTCTGTGAGCATGAGGTGGGTAATGGGTTTGCAGAGAAGCCTTGGCTCACAGACAGCGGAGGGCTGACAACTAGAGGGCTCAGGAGGGCAAGGAAGGGATACACACCTGTGCTGCCCAGCAGATCTTCCTTCGTCGTCACAAGGTAGTCGATCTCCTCGTACACAGCCTCTTTGAGAACATCTTCGAAGCTGGGTAAGGCTGAGCAAACCACCAACAAGTGAGAGATTGCCCCCTGAGTTCATCCCTGAACTGACAAGGGAATCATTCTCCCCAGTGGTCAACATGGAAAAAGCCTCAGGGCTGTCAGGACTCCCGTAGATTCTCCTCATACCCCATGTACCATGTCTGCACCTCTCTCCCTTGTCTGACCTTGTATCCACAGCTCAGGCCCTATTCTTTTTTGTCTCACAGACTTATGTGTGTTCAGTCCTAAGAGACTCTATGATTCAGCCCTTAGAGTTTCATGTGGGGCAGATGGAGTTTTTCAAACACAGTTCCCCCACACACACACCTGGTCCCGTCTCCCACCTCCACACACTTCCCATGTTACCCTATACCCCTGTAGCCCACCTCTGCGCTTTGCTCTCCATCTGCACATCTGAGTCACCAGGATGACGAGGACCAGGAAGAGAAGGGCCCCCAGGATGAAGCAGAGCATCTCAGACAGGGAGAAGATGCCACGGACAAGATTTGAGCCTGGTCTGATCCCTAAGGAGAATAAATCCAGTAGGATTTAGAGAAGGGCAAGGGCCCAGGAAAACTCCTTTAGCCTTTCCAGAGCACCCTGGACAAGTCCCAGCCTCAGACATAACAGGATTGACTGTGACCCTGGTGGACACTCCCCCAGGTTTTGTCCTGAAATATACTGAACTCCACTCCAGTGAGGTCCAAGGGAGTGCTGGGCCAAGTCACACAACTGCAGCCCCCTTTCTTCAGGCTTCTCCAGACCAGAGCATCAAGCAACTCCTGGGATAGGCATCTTGCTGCAGAGGGGTGACACTCATGGGCAAATGGGAAAACCTTAGCTTTTGTAACACATGAACAAGCCCCCCCTTGGCCCAAGGGCAGCGGAAATTTGAGGGGAGTGAAGGGAAATTCCCCAAGGAAAATGCCCTAAGATCTCCCCACCAGCAGATGGCTCTTCAGGATCTTTCCTTTTCTGAGTTGGCTAATTCTGTCAGATTCCACAGAACAGGTCCCAAACATCTGAATATTCTCCCCTGGCTACAGATCATGGCACTGTACCTCCTGTAGGAGACAGCAAGACTGTTCTTCCACCTAGAGAGAAAAACAGGAGTTTGCAGTACAGGAATCGGTCAGAGTACAAGGCAGCCCATTTTCCCTACCTGAGCCCTGAAATCACCCCTCAATTACCACATCTATGTTGAGACCTGCCCCCTCCTAGATCCAGGGCTGACAGCATCTAAATGCTTTCTGAAAGCAAATTCCCATTTCACCCTAGTTCACCCCATTGTCCCACCCTTGCTCCAGCTCAACCAGAGCCACTCACTAGAGCATCGCACTCCAGCATCCTCCTCGTGCTTGCAGTTGTTCTGCCCCCACGGATCCGCAGCACAATCCCACAGGGAGGACTCCCTGCCCCTGCATTTCACTTCATCCAGCCAGATCTTCCCACTTCCTGGCCCAAACGCCGCCTTCTGCAGGGCCTCCAGGGCAGAGCCACAGCCCAGCTGCTGACACACCACCTCGGCCTCTGCCAGGCTCCAGGAGTCATCACACACTGTGCCCCAGGAGCCCTCGTGCCAAACCTCCACTCTTCCTGAGCACCGCATGTCTCCTCCCACCAGTCGGAGCTTCTCTTTGTCTGAAAAAAGCAGCAGTACCTTCTGTTACTGTTCCTGGTGGGAAGGAAGGAGGCCTTGGGAGCCAACGGGGGAGGCAGGAGGGACTGATGTACCTGTGCAGGGGGCAGCAGTTGGACAGCTCCTGGGTCGCACCCCTGCAGAAGCAGACAAGCTCTAGATCAGGGACAGCTGGGACTGGTCTTGCCCCAAACAAGAGTATCTAAAGTACTTGGCTTGGCCCAGATGAAAAGTGAAAATAACAGGCTTTGTAATTAGTCTATGGGCTGAATGAACTGAGACATTCACTAGAAATCATAGCCATTATCTCCAGCTGAAATTATTTTATCTGTTTACTTGTTTATCACTTTCCACATTCCACGATAAATAAAACACAGAAATATGGGCACCCATGCACTCACGTGCGTGTGCTCATGCGTGTGCACACGCACACACACGCTCCATGAGAGGAAAACACCTTGCATGTCTTATTCACCTCTGTGTTTCTCCTATTAAGACAGTACCTGGTATATTGTATGCATTCATTCAACAAGTACATATTGAGGAACTTTTATAAATATTTATAAATAAATAAGAGGCTTGATAAATATTTATTGAATGAATGGTTGAATAAAACCCAGTGAAACATAATTCCTTTAAATTCTTGCTAATAAGTAAGGTAATAAAGGAAATGCAAATTGATATTAATGGTCTGTGGTAATAATAGTGGATTTTTTTAAAGTCCTGCATCACAGAAGTAATTTGCATTCAATATTCCATTTACATTTTTAACAGGAAATTTTATAACAGATTATAAACTTCTCTTATCTAATTTTCAGTATGACATGTGCATAAGCAAAGATTACTACATAAAGAGGATCCTTTTTGTAAAGAACTGGCTTAGAGGATTCAGAGAAAAATGTTTAGGTAAACAAATGGCTAAGAAGTAAGACAGAGATGTTTGCATGAACTCAAAAATACTAACAAAAACTACATGGAGAAAAGACACAGATAACAAACATGGGATCAAAAAAAAAACACATAAAAAATCGAAACCAAAGGAAAAACAGAAATTTGAAACAAAAAACCAGAAGTATACATGGTACTTGTCGTAAAATATCAGAATTGGCATATCTTTCCCATATGATCCTATCCAACTTCCTACCCTATGAACATCTCAGAAAATGATGGCAGGAACTCTTTTGGGTGATTGCTCACTTTCAGCACTGGAGTCTTCACTATTACTCAACTCATAGTGTTGATTACAGGACATTATCAATATAAGGTCTTATAGTTTAATATCCCTTCAGCTTTCCACAGAAACAAGAAAAGGAGGTAAGGAAAGAGAAGCAAGGAAGGGAGTGAGCCTCTGCCTTTGAAAGATCTATCACCACGTTCTCCCTTGACTGTGGACTTTAGGCAATTCCCAGCCTATCACCCAAGATATGCCTGAGCTGTCAGGGAAGGCGGAGAGGGAACCAAGGAACTGGACAAGAATGTTAAGGGAAAGGAAAACACTATGAAAATGCAAAAAAAAGTAAGGAAGAGAGGAAGGAGGGAGGGAGGAAGAGGTCGTCCCATCGTCACTCCAGTGTTCTTTTACCTGACAGTATCATTCATTCCCTGAGGCACCATCACAAGATGAGCTACCTTCATGCTACTTGTACTTAGAATGGACCCAAATCTGCCTCCTTGTAAGCCCCATCCATCAGCCGGTGTCCTGCCCCCTGCATCAGCTAGTTCATGGTGATTCTTCTCCTTCTTCCATGGTAAAGTCCTTCAAAGGTCAACAATCAAGTTACATCTATTCTGGCATTTCTGCTAATTAGCCTAGTTATAGGCTTCCTATGACATGGTTTCTAATTGTTTTCACAGTGGAGAGACATAAATCCAGACAATGAAATCTGCCAGTGTCACTTCTAAAAGTAGATCGCCCAATTACACAACAACAAATCAATCCACTTGGTAATTAAAATAAATCTATTTCCAGCATTGAATACTACATGTCAGCACCTTACTTCTCACTCTTCACTCTTCACAGTTGCTCAAAAGTGTTGTAAACATTTCTAACCATCACCTTATTGATACTTTTATTTCTGGTTTCTACCCCACCTCAAAAACGTTCTCATTAAACAGTCAATAACACACAATGCCCTAAATCTGTTGGGTATTTTTCAGCTCAAGTGTTCTTGAAGCCTCAGGTAGAATTTAACATATATAACCATCCCCCTTTCCTTGAAACTATTTTTGTTAACCTGAGTTCCAAACACAGTATTGTTTAGGTTCTTATTTCTCTGCCTGCTCTGCACTGGACTCCATGTCTGTTCATGGAGTGTACTAGCTTTAAAAAGTTAGTGTTCCTTGGAGTCTGTTTAAGGAGCATTTATGTTCCCAGTGATCTCAACCACTCTTATCTAACAATCAATGAGATGGAGTGACTGTCAAGAGAAAAAAAAATGAGAAGGAATGAGAAGTGAGCCTGCTAAACACTGCTGCAAATTCATGAAACCTGGAAAGAGGAAAGTCTACTACATTTCATTACCTTACCAATTCAGAGGAATGGTGCACCCTACCACTTAACTGGATGAGTTTAGAATAGTAGAAGAGGGAAAATTGTGAGGACCCTCAGTGTTTACTGACCATACTTTCAGAAACTTGGCTATGGACGAAAGAGAGGAGATGGACAGAAGCAAGGAAGTCAAGGAAAACTGTTTCTTTTGGTCTTTTTCAAGATGTGAGTAACACAAACCCATATATACATTGACGAGAATAAACCAGGAGAAGGGGAAGTGGATGGCACTAGACAAGGGAATAGAAGTGAAGACTTGACAAATGCAGTGAGGATCCACAGCCTGAGCAGAAGAGCTGGCCTAATACGAGGACTGATCCAGGAGGCCAAGCAAGTACAGAGTGTGCGCAGAGACCACAAGAAAGTAGATTCGGTGGAAAGGAGATGAGGAGTACAAGGCTGACTGCTCTGATTTCTCAGTGAGGTAAGAGGCAAGATCATGATTGGAGAATAGATGGTGGGGATCAGGTGTTGACAACGTGAGGAGAGCAGAAAATACGTAAAATAAAATTTTAAAGGTAGGGCGAGCTCACATATTCAAGAAGTATAGTAGTCCCCAGAGACACTATGGAACCCCCAGGAGAGATTGTGTCCATGAATTCAAAAGTAGAGTAGCAACTTGACTGTGTTCTTTTCCCAACTTTGCCTTAGTCCAGTGCAGACAAGGGGTACTCAGGTAGCTGACTTTAACCAGGTCTGGAGTTTGTCAGGTGAGGTTGACAAAGAGGAGGCAAGGGAATTGTATAAATTAAAAGAGAATGATTATAATGTTGGTTCACATTACCTAATCTGGCTAAGAAAAAATGTGCAGATATAAGGAGAATAGAAAAGTAAGAAAAACTGATGGGGGAAAAAGGTTGGGCATCTTCTTGAGCAGAAGAAATTATTTGAAACGGAGCATTCTGGGTTAGGAGCCATAAGGTTAGGAAGCATTGCTCAGAGAATGGAATAAAGAAGTCAAGACTTCAATCTGTACTGTTATTGGTGGTCAGTGGTGTATGCGTAGGCAGAGATAGGAGGAAGTCAATGAACTGAGAGGCCAGGTTGCTGTCTCAGTTGTGTTCAAGGATACTGAAGGAAGTACCAATGGTTCCAGAAGTAAGACAAGAGATGAGGAACCTGGTGAACCTGGTGTTGCAGTCTTCAGTGGACAAGGGGAAGTGACCAGTAGGTTAGGATGATGGCAGCAACAAGCAGAAGCCCTAGGTGCTATTTATTGCCTCATGGCATGAATTTCAAGTAGTTGGATGTTAAGAAGAGACACAGAAGAGGAATCACTGGAAATGACAACTGAGAGCTAGAAGTATACCTATTCCAATCTCAGCCAGAGAAAAGTGTGTTGGGTGGGGGGGAAGAGCCTCTGGGTGATGGGAAAATCAGTCTTTTCTGGGAAAAATCAGGTTTTGATCAGAACACGAAAGTGAAGGGAACTTGGGAGGACATAAGAGAGTTTGAAGATGATGGGCTTCAAATTCCAGCAGGTACTAGAGAACATTTTGGGAGAGTGAGATGAGGGGAACAGATTAAACACTTGGTAGTTAATGAAAGGGTCAGAAGATACAGGATCAGCCCCCAAAACTAGGATCCCGAGGGCCGCTAAGAAGACAGAAATTCAAGCAGAACGTCATGGGGACATGAGGCTGCTGACTTCTCAGCAGTTCTCCATCATGAGGCAGCCAAGAAAAAACCAAATTCCTCTTTAACAGAAATGTCTTCCCGGGCTCTGCCTCAGAGAGGTCTCTGGCTCTGCTCATCATTCCAGGGGAACCCTGCGCCCTTCTCCCTCACCCTTTTCTGCTCTGGCCATGATGGGATTTTCTCAGCGCCTCAAAGACACCATGTTTCCTCCCACCTCAGTATGTACACTGACCCAAGTGATCTCTCCAATTTCTTCCTCTGAGAAACTCTTACTCACCCTTCAGCTTTCCATCTATGTATGATTTCCTCTTTTACCCCTCCACACTTCCACAGCACTTTCTAAATCTTCATGAAATTTCTGCCTAATGAGAGTTTTCAACACTGGACTGTAACCTCCGTGATGGTGGAGACTACATTTTCTTCTCTTCTCCAGCCTCCTGCCTGCATAAACGTGTGCGTACAAGGCACTCAGTTACTATCAACCAACAGGCTGACTGGAGGGCCAGTTCGATTGGTATGGATACATTCCAGAGTAAAATACCATTAGCTTAAGAGACAAAACAATCAGGGTTGATTCCTCACTTGGCCCCTTTTTTATTTTAACGTGTTGAGATATCACTTAACTATTCCTAACTAATTACCAATTGCTCAGAAAGTTTATCAGGGTATTGCTTCTGTTCAATGCAACCCTTCTGGTATTTTTCATGTAAACTGCGACTGACACCAGTTTCTTTATTTTTTCCTGCGAAACGAGATTGGAATGTGTGAGTTAAATAATCATCCAAACTTCATGTTGTACTCTTACCTTAAACTCACCTTTACATCTGAAGATGCAAATCTCACTAACAACATCCTGCAGGACTGGGACAGTCACATAGAAACTGTAAGTTACCTGCACAGGAGATATAAGCTTCCTCTTTTGAAGTGCATGAATTGCGTCTCCAGGGGTCAGAAGGACATTGCCAGAGAGAGGAATCGGTTTTCCGACACTGGATTTGATCCACCCACCGAAGTCTAGAACCTTCCCTGGCAACTATGGAAGAGGGGAGGGTCCCAATCTCTCCACAGCCAAGATGTCTACAGATGATGGACAAGGTGATGTCTTCCATGGGGCTACGGCAGACACTGCCCCAGGTCCCATTGTAGAAAACTTCCAGCCACCCAGCACACTCCTGGTCCTTGCTCACCAACCTGAGCTTCAGGAAGTCTAAATTGAAAGGGGAGAGAGGTGGAAAGAGTCCATAGTAAGCATTCCATTCAGCACCCTTAATTTTTTTCTCCTTGCCAGAGACTGTGAACACTCATCACTCTCTGCTGAAGAAGCACCCACAAGGTGACAAGACTGAAACCCATCTCCTTTTTACCTGATTTTGTGTATTTGTGTCTGTGTTTCTATTTACCCCACAGCGATGTAGTAGAATATGAACAGAGAAGAATCCCCACCGGGACACTCTACACAAAGGAAAGCTGAATCCTGTTTCCTGAAAAAACTTCTGACAGAGCATGTGAAAGGCAGTGTGGAAAGTGGGGTGGTAGGTAGAATAATGGTCCCCCAAAGGTGTTGTGTAAATATGTTACTTTACATGGAAAAGGAGACTTTTCAAACGTGATTAAGATAAGGACCTTAGGATGGTGAGATTAACCTGGAGTAGTGTGGGTTAACCAGGTAAGCCCAAATCCAATCACCTTTTTAGTCCTACTATCCTTACAAATGGGAAATGTCTGCCAACTTCAGTCAGAGGGAAATGTGACTGAGGAAGAATGGTCAGAGGGAGGCAGCGTTTTCAGCCTGAAGAGAAAGAAAGGGAGCTACCTACCAGCCAGTGAATGCACATGGCCTTAGGAAGCTAGAGAAGACAGGGAAAAGGAATCTCCCCCAGAGCCTCCAGAAAGAATGCAGTCCTGTTGACACCTTGATTTTAACCCAGTGAGACCCTTGTTGCACTTCTAACATACAAAACTGTAAATTAATAAATTTGTTTTGTTTCTACCACTCATTATGGGGTAATGCATTTTGACAGCAGTAGGATCTCAAGACTTTACCACCATACAGAACTGAAGATCCAGCCCTGCTTTCTTATGTAAACTGTAGGAAATGCCTCTGTCAGGAACTCTTGCTGAGAAGGAAGGACCTGAACCTTAGATGCCACAGGAGGAAAAGAAAGCATGTAATCTCTGTATCTAGAAAGGCAGTGTGGAAGGAAGTCTTCTTCTCCTCTGGCCCTTTCAGCCAAACCCCTCAGGACTCAGACTCCTGTCCTCCAGAGACCACACCTCCTCTCCCAGCCTGTGGACAGTGAGTGGGCAGACCTGAACAAATGACCCCTGCGTCCTCCTTGTGTCTGCAGTCGTTCTGTCCCCAGCCCCGGGAAGGGCACTTCCAAATGTGGGACTCGTTTCCTGTGCACTCCAGGTCGTCTAGCCAGATAGGGCCTGATCCCTCCCCGAAGTGAGCAGAGACCGTGGCATTGAGGGCTTCTCCGCAGCCCAGCTGTCTGCACACCACGTGGGCATCACCCAGGTCCCAGCTGTCATCACAGATGGTGCCCCAGGAGCCCTGGTGAAGGATCTCCACTCTGCCGGCGCAGGGACCGCCTCCGTCCACCAGGCGGAGCTGTCTGCGATCTGAGGAGAGAATCAGGCCACTGGAGCATTTCACAGGAAAGGAGAAGGGCTTTCTGGTCCCCTGGGACCCCTCACCTGAGCAGGTGGCAGCACTCTCCTGTGAGGCTCCGGAGCCTCCGAGTTCAGACACAGAGTCGTTGCACTGGGGCAGCACCTGGGTCTGGTTTCCTGCACAAACAGCATGGTCAGAGGGTTAGGAGGGTTGAGGAACAGGAAACCGAATTAAACTCAAGGGTAACCTCGTGCTGGGGTTTGAGATGAAAGCTGTAACATAACAGCAGTGCTACCGGAATTTTAGATTTCACCTCCTTATGGAAAGTTCTGCTTCTGACAATGCCAAATTTGTTTCAAGCCAAGTGCTGCACTAAGAATGAATTTTTAAAAATGAGGACATATCAGTACTATGAACGTGGTGAAGCTTGTAAGTGGTGAAAGTGGTGAAGAACTACCAAGTCAGTGAGAATTTCTGGAGCCAAGCTCTAAGAGAAAAGCAAAGGGCAGAGGTGAGCCACTTTCCCCTTGAGAACTTTGTCAATTCAAAGACTAAAGCTAAGAGGCTGAAAAGTTCAGCAGAGGTTTTGCCAGCCTCCTAGGGCACAGAGGGTACAAAGTGTAATTCAGGGTCAGCCACAGAGAAGGCGCTCTGGTAACCAGAGCCTTTGTACCATAGAAGGAACAGTGAACTAACAGTAGTATCCACAGACAGATACCCTCGGAGGGATAGATGCCCAGTGTCCAATTGCTTCAATTCCCTTACATAAGGTAATAAGATTTCTGTAATTTTTCATCTACCATGTCTGTCAATCAAAAATACCCAGGCATAAAGGTGCCTGGCTGACTCAGTCTGTAGAGTATGCAACTCTTGATTTCAGGGCCGTGAATTCAAGCCCCATGGGTAGAGTGGAGGGAGGTGGGTAGAGATTACATTTAAAATCAAAAAATAAAAATCTAAATAAAAATGCTCAGGCATAAAAGAGAAGAGATTTGACAGAAATCCAGGAGGATTAAAGAGGCATTGGAAAGAAATTTACAGGGCATCAAGTTATTAAAGTAACCTGACAAGGACTTTAAATTACCATGATTGAAAATGTTCGGGGAATTAAATAAGATAGAACTTTGAAAGAGAAATATTGACAAAAATCAAATAAAATATCTAGACCTGAAAAATTCAATATTTGAAATAAGAGCTCAAAGGGTGAGTATAATAGCTGATCAGATCAGCATCAGATAGATTCAGTAAAATGGAAAATCAGAAGGAAATACAATGAACCCCAGAAAGACCGAAAAGTAGAAAATATAAATGAGGACATAAAGACATGCTGAAAGGTCTAACATTCATATTTACTAAGTCCTAGATACATAAAGGCACAATGGACAGGACTAAAAGTAGAAACTTCAAAATCCACAATCCACCTATTTCATATACTTCAGTGGTTTTTAAACATACCCCACAATCTTTGATACTGCATCCTTGGAGAGGTGGGCATCTATGTTTCCTTCCCTTGAATTTTGGCTGGCCTTCACAGGTTGTTTGTAAGCAGTGGAAAATAGTGAAAGTAGTACTACTTGGCTTTCGAAACTAGGTCTGAAAAGTCAGGCAGCCTCCCCTGAACTCACTTAGAGTGTTTGATTCCAGGAAATTCTACCCTGAGGAGAGTATCCTGCTGGAGAGAGTAATCATATGCAGGTGCTTTGGTAACAACCCAGCTGAACATTCCAGCTGCCAGACATGTCAATGAACCATCCTGGATTCCTAGCTTGGTTGAGTGTACAGAGGACTTTAACCTCAGTTGATACCTGAATGCAGCCTCATGAGAGATCCCAAAAGACAACTGCCAATCAGTGCCCTTCCCAAATTTCTTACTCAGGAAATAAGGGGCAAAAGTAAAAAGGAGTTTTAAGCCGCTAAATTGGGTGTGTGTGTGTGTGTGTGTGTGTGTGTGTGTATTTTGTTATGCAGTGTTAGTAACCAGAAAACTTACACTTGCCATAAAACTTACACTTGCCATAATACTAAGCATTTACTGAAGACAAATGAAATGTTTGTCTTCACAATTATCATATGATCTCTCTGATATGAGGAACTTGAGAGGCAGGGAGGGGGGGTGTGGGGGGTAGGGAGGGAAAAATAATGAAACAAGATGGGATCAGAAAGGAGACAAACCATAAGAGACTCTTTATCTCACAAAGCAAACTGAGGGTTACTGGGGGGTGAGAGAGTAGGGATAGGGTGGATGGGTTATGGACATTGGGGAGGGTTTGTGCTATGGTTAATGCTGTGAAAGGTGTAAGCCTGATGATTCACAGACCTGTACCCCTGTGGCAAATAATAATTTAAAAAATTAAAAAAAAAAAAGAAATGACAGCATGTGACTTCTGAGGTTAAGTCATAAATGAAAAAAAAAAAAGAAATGTTTGTCTTCAAAAGGACTTGTATATGTATGTTCATAGTATCTTTATCCGTAATATCCCCAAACTGTTATGCCACTTAAAACATGTGACATTCTTGGAACAAAGTAACAGGCCAAAGCTGTTGGTCTG
Source organism: Ailurus styani (assembly GCA_002007465.1). Taxonomy (NCBI): domain Eukaryota; kingdom Metazoa; phylum Chordata; class Mammalia; order Carnivora; family Ailuridae; genus Ailurus; species Ailurus styani. Next base: position 68,127 of record LNAC01001227.1, on the reverse strand, counting down.
GGGCAATGTGTCAACATACAATGAGGACTAAAAAGAGGTAAGGAAAATGTGACTGGAAGCTGGAGGGGAAATGAACAGTGAACTGTGTTATGTAAATTAAAGTGGTTGCTTTAAGTGACTAGATTTGGAAGAAATTTATCATGCAATAGTAACCAGAAAATACCTTCCATCAGTCTCAGTAACTGAGAGCAAACCAGAAAAATCAGTCAGTAAATATTTATTTACCTCAAACCCACAGAATACACATTATTTCAGGACATACAGGTCATTTAGCAAGTCTGATCTCATTTTACACCCTCCGCCTCCCAAAAAATGACATTTAAAAAATTTTCAAAGGGCTAAAATCATGTGTTTTTTGAAAAAAAATATTTTTGACCAAAATAGAATTAAGCTGGAAACACAGGATTCATACTGTGCAACAAAGTAAGAAAGATTGGTGTTTGGAGACTGACCTTGCTAATGTTTTCTATGTCTACTTTGAAAATAGCCAAATCCCAATTTGCATTCAGGAAGGATGGCATCTAATACCAATTTACCATGCTTCCACAGTATCTAATTCTCCTGAATATGACCACAACTCAAATTGAAAGGAAAGTCTGCATAATATTTGGCCTGTATTCTTTAAAACATTGATGTTATGAAATACAAAGCAAGATTCGGGAAGAAATCCGAGATTCAGAAAGACTAAAGGGAAGACAACTGAATGCAGCATATTTCCTCAACTCTTTTTTTGTTGTTGTAAAGTATGTATTAGGCACAGTTGGGAAATTCTGAATCAGACTTATGAACTAGATAATAGAATAATAACAATAGTGATCGATCAGGAGATGAATGGGTAAAGAAGATGTGCCATTCAAAAACAGACCCATAGATCAATGGAACACAACAAAGAGCCCAGAAATGGACCCTCAACTCTATGGTCAACTAATCTTTGGCAAAACAGGAAAGAATGTCCAGTGGAAAAAAGACAGTCTCTTCAACAAATGGTGTTTTTGGACAATTGGAAAATTGGACAGCCACATGCAGATGAAACAGGACCATTTCCTTACACCACACACACAAATAGACTCAAAATGGATGAAAGACCTCAATGTGAGACAGGAATCCAGCAAAATCCTTGAGGAGAACAGAGGAAGCAATCTCTTCGATCTCAGCCACAGCAACTTCTTCCTAGAAACATCACCAAAGGCAAGGGAAGGAAGCAAAGGCAAAAATGAACTATGGGGACTTCATCAAGACGAAAAGCTTTTGCACAGCAAAGGAGACAGTCAACAAAACCAAAAGACAACTGACAGAATGGAAGAAGATATTTGCAAATGACATATCAGGTAAAGGGCTAGTATCCAAAATCTATAAAGAACTTATCAAACTCAACACCCAAAGAACAAATAATCCAATCAAGAAATGGGCAGAAGACATGAACAGACATTTCTGCCAAGAAGACATCCAAATGGCCAACAGACACATGAGAAAGTGCTCAACATCACTCGGCATCAGAGAAATACAAATCAAAACCACAGTGAGATACCACCTCACACCAGTCAGAATGGCTAAAATCAACAAGTCAGGAAATGACAGATGTTGGCAAGGATGCAGAGAAAGGGGAACCCTCCTACACTGTTGGTGGGAATGCAAGCTGGTGCAGCCACTCTGGAAAACAGCATGGAGGTCCCTCAAAAATTTTAAAATAGAGCTACCCTATGACCTAGCAATCGACCTACTGGGTACTTACCCTAAAGATACAAATGTAATGATGTGAAGGGGCACATGCACCTGAGTGTTAATAGCAGCAATGTCCGCAACAGCCAAACTATGGAAAGAGCCTAGATGTCCATCAACAGATGAATGGATAAAGAAGATGTGGTATATATATAGACAATGGAATACTATGCAGCCATCAAAAAACAAAATCTTGCCATTTGCAATGACATGGATGGAACTAGAGGGTATTATGCTAAGTGAAATAAGTCAATCAGAGAAAGACAATTGTCATATTACCTTTCAGATATGAGGAATTTGAGAGGCAGGGTGGGGGATGATGTGGGGTAGGGAAGGAAGAAATGAAACAAGATGGGATCAGGAGGGAGACAAACCATAAGAGACTCTTAATCTCATGAAAAAAACTTAGGGTTGCTGGGGGTGGGGGGGTAGGGATAAGGTGGCTGGGTTATGGACATTGGAGAGGGTGTGTGCTATGGTGAATGCTGTGAAATGTGTAAGCCTGATGATTCACAAACCTGTACCCCTGGGGCAAATAATACATTATATGTTAATAAAGAAAAGAAAGGAAAAGAAATGTAAAGAAAAAAAAAAGAAAGAAAAGAAAAAAGAAAAAAAAGATGTACCATATATATAATGTAATATTATTCAGCCATGAGAAAGAAGGAAACCCTGCCATTTGGGAAAATGTGGATGGATAGTGCAGGCATTACACTAAATAGGATAAACCAGAAAGAGAACGCAGGTATTACCTGATATTATTTTTATGTAGAATCTAAAAAAAAAATCAAAATCAGTATGATGCTAAGCAAAGTAAGTCAGTCAGAGAAACACAAATACCGTATGATTTCACTCATATGTAGAATTTAAGAAACAGATGAACAAAGGGGAAGGAGAAAAAAAGAGAGAGAGAGAAGCAAACCATAAGACTCTTAACTGTAGAGAACAAACAGGGCTGATGGAGGGAGGTGAGTGGGGAGATGGGCTAAATACATGATGGGCATTAAGGAGGGCACCTGTGATGAGCACTAGGTGTTGTAAGCAATGAATCACTAAATTCAACTGCCGAAACCAATATTACACTATATATTAATGAACTAGAATTTAAACAAAAATTTGAAAGAAAAACAAAATCAAAATCATAGAAATGTGGAGTAGAATAACTGTTTCCAGAGGCTGTGGGGTGAGGGAAGTAGGGAGAGTTTTGTAAAAATGTACAGACTTTCAGTTATAAAATAAATCAGTGCTGAGGGTCTCATGCATAATACAGTGACTATAGTCGATAACACCGTATTGTATAATTGAAATTAGCTATAATAGTCAAACTTAAATGTTCTCATACACACAAAAAGATAAATTTGTGAGGCCATGGCTGTGTTAAATAACTAGAATGGGAGGAATCCTGTCACAAAATATATGCACATCCAATCACCCCATTGTACACTTGGACTCTCTTACAATTTTGTCAGTTGTGCCTCAGTCAAACTGAAATTTAAGTTTTTTGCCAAGAAAATGATTACATTTTGATTGAGATTAGAGTTAAACTACAGATGAACTTTGAAGTAACTGACTTTGGCAATATTTAGTATTTTCATCTATATGATGTATCTGTTCATTCTTTACATCTTTAACCTCTCTTGGAGATCTTTTATGTTTTTAACTAGATTTTCTCCTTGGTGGTTTATATTTTTTATCTTATCATGACTAATACATCTTTTTTATTTTATCTTCTTTTTATTGATACTATTTATTATTAATTAAAAATTATTTTGTATATATTTTGATTCCAGCAATATTATAATTAGACTGTAACTTCTAATAATCTAACTATAGATTCTTTTGGGTTTTCTGCATTTGTGCATTTTTTTTTGCAATCATGTTGTAAGTTTTATTTCTTCCTTTCTAGTTCTTATACTTTTAAATATTTTTGCCCCCCAGTAAATTGTTGGATAAAAATGGTAATAGATGTTAATATCTCCCTCATCCCAGGGAAAAATATTTCAATATTTCACCATTAGCGTGATATTTGCTCTGGATTTTTGTTATATGGCCTTTAACAGACTGAAGAAAGTTCCTTCTATTTTCAATATGCTAAGAGATGTTATCATGCATCATTCTTGAATCATTCTTGAATGCCTTTCTACATCTGATGAAAAGATCACACGGTTCCTTTTGTTGTTTGGTTTGGGTAATTGGTACATCTTATACTAACTGTATTTCTGGGACAAACTCTATTTGGTTGTGGTATATTAATTTTTTTTACATCTCTGGATTTAATTTGCTAAAATTTACTTCATGAATTCTGAATCCATAGAGAAGAAGTGGTCTGTAATTCACCTTTCTTCGAACCTACCAGTCAGATTTTTATATTTATGGGTCCTTTCTGATATTTACATGATTCTTGCAACTTTTCTGTAAGTTCGTGTTTGTTTAAAAATAAAAAGTTTAATACAAAGGAAAAAAAGAATTAACACCCAGTCTTCCAAAGAATTAAAAAAAAGGGAGAGAAAGAATAATTCCTACCTCACTTTAAGAGTTGGAAAAGTGTGTTTGTAGGAGGTGGTAAGCTCAGGAGTCTCTTATGTCACCATCTTGGACTAGATCATCAAGCTCTTTTTGGTGAAAAATAACAAGCTAATTCTAAAATTTATATGGAAAAAGCCAAAATGATCGACACTGATCAACAATGATCTTGAGAAGAAAAACAATGAAATTAGAGGTATAACTTTATCACATATCAAGACATACTACAAAGTTATAATAATTACTGAACTCGGGCATTGGTGCCAGAATAGACAATGATACAATAGAAGAGATTAGAGTCCAGAAGATAACTCAGACATTCTATAGACTCATTGTGACAAAGGTGGCACTGCAGTCAGGCAAAGTGTCTTTTTAAGGAAGAATTCTGAGTCTATTGGATATTCATATAAAAGTATGAAATTTGATGTTTATCACATATGAAAATCAATGCCAGGACTATACAATAATATCTGAAATAAAGATAACTAAACCACAGAGGAATATTTTCAGAATCATAGAGTAGACAAAGTTCTCTTCAAAGGAAGTAAGAAGCAGTATGTGAAAAAAAAAGTTGATAAACTGAACCTTGTTAAAGTGAAGAACTTGGCTTATCAACGAACACCATTAAGAGAGTAAAAATGAATGGGCAAGAGTTAAACACCCAAAATAAATACATACATATTTGTAACATGAGTCACTGTCATAGCTATCTGTAACATCACTATTTGTGATTATTAAGTACTGGAAATAAATCAAAACTCCACCATCAGTTGATGGATCAATACCTGGTCACATGGTCATTCAGTGGGACACTTCACAATAATAAAAATGAGTGAAGCAAAGCTATAAACAACTACATGCATGAGTCGCACATATAGTATGGAATCAAAGAAGTCAGATGCAAAATGAAATATACTATATGATTTTATATGAAGTTCAAAACAGAAAAAAACTATTCTATAGAATAGAAGTGAAGAGACAGGGCGCCTGGGTGGCTCAGTGGGTTAAAAGCCTCTGCTTTCGGCTCAGGTCATGATCTCAGGGTCCTGAGATCGAGGCCCGCATCGGGCTCCCTGCTCGGCGGGGAGCCTGCTTCCCCCTCTCTCTCTGCTTGCCTCTGCCTCCTTGTGATCTCTCTCCCTCTGTGAAATAAATAAATAAAATCTTTAAAAAAAAAAAAAAAAAGAAGTGAAGAGACAGGTTTTCTTCAGACAGAAGGGTGGGCATAGTGACCGGTAGGGTATGAATGTGGCTACTAGGGTGCTGCTAATGATCTCTTTGTCAATCTGGGTAAGGGTTACACAGTATTCATGTTATTATGATTCTTTGAATTACATACTTAACTACTTACATACTTTCTCTTCAAATAATACTCAGATATATTTAAATAATAGTGTTAATTTTAAAAGATATTCCTCTTAACATTCCTTGCCTTGAACTGAAAGGCAAAAGAACAATGAAAAGAACCGTATTTTATCATGGATTATCTCATTTTTAAAATAACTTTTCCACACTCTCTGCTCTTAGGGACATTTCACCTAAGGAGCATTCTGAGTACCAGTTAGCCCTTCCCTCTCTCTCACCTGAGCAGATCACTGAGGCTGTGTTTCTATGGGTACAACCAGGAATGCCCAGGGCAGTCACATGGCAATTCCACAAAAAAGACTCAGCCCCTGAGCAGTGAAATCGAGCTCTCCAAATTTCATCATCTCCTTCCACAAAGTATGCTCCTTCTGGAGTAGAGATGGCAACTCCACAGCCCAGCTGTTGACAAACAACATTGGCATTGGCCATATTCCAGTGGGAGGCGCAGAGCATTTTCCACTGTCCAGAAATATGCATCTCCACTTGTCCCTCACACTGAGAGATGCCATTTTTCGTGAGCCGGACTTCTGTGTACACTAGCAGGAAAAGACAAGATTTCAGCCAAATCTCATGTCTTTTTTACCCCAAGAGAGTATGTGGTGAGGTTGAAGTCCCACTCTGCATCTCACCTGAACAGAAAACTTGAACAGCCCCATGGTAGCAAGCATCTCCTGGACAGGACTCACTGTGGCAAAACCAGAGCTCAGGTTCGTGACCCTTACACTGGTATTCTTTAGGCCAGACTCTATCTGACTCTCTGAAGGACACATCCTCCAGAAAAGACACAGCTTTGCCACACCCCAACTCTGCACAGATGACCTGGGCAGTGAGTAATGTAAAGTTCCCGTAGGACAGTGGAAGCCAGTCTTTTCCAGAATGCACTTCTACCCTCCCTAAGCAGGGTCCATCTCCTCCAGCTAGACGCACAAATCCTAAAAGAAAAAAGAAAACTAAACCAAGTAAGTGTTCATGATTCTGGTTTGGGGATTAGAAGTAGCATGTCATGGACAATGGTATATGACCATTACATGTCATAGATAAAAGTGTTTCTTATTCCAGCATTGGGAAGGGGGAGAAGACTTAACAGTTGGTATCGGAATGGGACCTCCACAAGTCAGTTTCTGAAGACAGACTATTTGGAGTAGCTGAATACTAGGAAAATATATTTTGGCGTTGGTTAGAGAAGCTAATTCCTCACCCAAGCCCAAGGAAACCACGTATTATGTAGGCATTCAAACTTGACTGTAGAGGTATAAAGAACAGAACCAACCCAGAGGGACATGGGCTATGACAGGGTAGAGCTCTATCAGCCAGATAAGGTTATAAAGTCATCCTGAGACCTGTGAGGCTCAAATTCTGGTCAGCTTTCTTCCCCAGGAGCCAACCCTCAAATGACTGAGGATAGGGAAAACCAGGAGATCTATATCCACGAATGCATGACAGCCTACAGACAGACTGATGGCTGGATATTAGAAATACAGACATTATAACTAATCCATAGTTGTGATTCCAAATATTACCTATCTGATAATTTTTTATGCCAAAATATTCCATGAACTTCTTAGGTGACCTAAGTGGGAAAGAACATGAGTCTGGATGTTAAGAAAGCTCAGAGAGTCAGGAGAGGAAGGGTGTGGTTCAAACCATCTCTCTTGAAACCCTAGGATATAAGAATAGCCACCTTCCAATCCATGAACACAAGATAACTTTTCCATTTATTTGTATATTCTTTCATTTTCTTCATAAATTTTTTAATTTTTAAAAGAGCAAGCATTAAGGGGCGACTGGGTGGCTCAGTCGTTAAGCATCTGCCTTCTATTCAGGTCATGATCACAGGGTCCTGGGATCAAGCCCCACATCGGGCTCCCTGTTTGGCAGGAAGCCCACTTCTCCTTCTCCCTCTGCCCCTGCTTGTTCCGTCTCTCACTGTCTCTCTCTCTCTCTCTCTGTCAAATAAATAAACAAAATCTTTAAAAAAAAAATAAAAGACTAAGCATTAAAAATACGCAGAAATTAGATGACTGAATTAGCTGACAAAGTCTTTAAACCATTTATATAAATGTGCTTAATGAAACATAAAGCAGCTTTTTAAAAACTAGGAAAACCCAAATGGAACTTCTAAAACTAAAAATTTTAATACAGTAACTAGAATGAAAAATTATCTAGATTAACTTAAAATATTAAACACTATAGAACAAAAGAATTATGAAATTAAAAACAAAACAGTAGAAGCTTTCTCTCTGAGGCACAAAGAGAGAAAAGATAGAAAAATCACCTTTGAAAATGTATTTCAAAACTAAATGAAAATAAAAACATTTTCCTATAAATAAAAATTGATAGAATTTGAGGCCACCAGAACTGCATTACACTAAACTGTTACAGAAAGTTCAAGCTAAAGGAAAATAGTAACAAATGAAAACGTCAATCTACCCAAAGCTGTAAAGACTACCATAAATGATAAATCTTTGGGTTAATATAAAAAACTTTGTCTCATTTTTAAAATAATAGAATATTTAAGGCAAATGTAACAGCAATGCGTTATAAGATTTATAATACATTTATAAGTAAAATGTATGACAACAATAGCACAAATGACAAGAAGAAGGAATGGAAGTATACCGTGTAAGGTCTTATATTATTTATGGTGATATAATATCATTTGAAGGTAAAAATGGGATTACAGAGTAGTAATTTCAACATTATGGTAAACTCTAAGCAAAGCAATACATCTAATAAACCAATAGAGTAAATAAAATAGAATACTAAAAATACTCAAAGATTAAAATAGGAATAAAGAATACATAAGACAACTGTAAGTTAGTAGACTTAAACCCAAGCATATCAACAATTACATTAAGTTGAAATCATTTAAATACTCCAAATAAAAGCAAGATAATCATACTGAATAGAAATAAGACACCACTTCAATTATATCTCAATATTATAACTAGGGGAAAAGAGTAAGGCACACAATATGATGTCCACAAAAACATATATACATTAAATATAAACACAGAAACAGGGGCGCCTGGGTGCCTCAGTCAGTTAAGCATCTGACTCATGATTTCAGCACAGGTCATGATCTCAGGGTTGTGAGAATAAGCCCCGCATCCAACTCCATGCTGACAGTGGAACCTGCTTAAGATTTTCTCCCCCTCTCCCTCTACCCCTCCCCCCTCCCTCTCTCTCTCCAAAATAAAATTAAAGTAAAAAAAACCCACAGAAACATAATAAAAGTGTCAGAAAAGATAAATCATGCAAGCAATAATCTAAGAAAACTATTGTTATCTATGTTAAATATCAGACAAACTAAGACCATAGGACAAGGAATATATTCAAAAATAAGAAACAGGGGCGCCTGGGTGGCTCAGTGGGTTAAGGCCTCTGCCTTCGGCTCAGGTCATGATCTCAGGGTCCTGGGATCAAGTCCCGCTTCAGGCTCCCTACTCAGCAGGGAGCCTGCTTTCTCCTCTCTCTCTCTGCCTGCCTCTCTGCCTACTTGTAAGCTATGTCTGTCAAATAAATAAATAAATAAATCTTTAAAAAAAATAAAGAAGAAACATTTCATGATGATAAAATACAAAAGAAATCATGTAATATCAAAATTAGTGGGATACAGCTAAATCAGTGCTTAGAAGAAAATCTAGAGCCTTGACACTTCCTTGGTGCATACATTAGAATATGAAAGAAAAGTTAAATATAAATTATCTAAGATTCCAACTCAAAAATCTACAAAAATAACAGTAAATCATATCCAAATCATATCCAAAAAAGAATAGTAAAACTGATAATCTTCTAGTAGACCTGATCAAGAAAAAAATGAGAAAATACACAAATTAACAATATCAGGGATGAAAAGGGGGTTATCATTATGGGTCCTATCAATAGGTAAAAGATATAAGATATGAACAAATTTTGTCCTAATTTGAAAATTTTATTTATAATAGGATGAGTCCTTGAAAACTAATTACTTGAAAAACACAATTTATCAAAAACTAATACAAAAATAAATGGAAAAATCTAAGTGTTCCTATATTTGTTAAAGAAATAGAACTCATATTATATTAGGGTGCCTAGGTGGCTCAGTTGGTTAAACATCTTCAGCTCAGGGCTCAGGTCGTGGTCCAGGGGTCCTGGAATCAAGCACCTTGTTGGGTTCCTTGCTGGGAAGGGAGCTTTCTTCTCCCTCTCCCTATGACCTTACCCCCTAGCTCCTGCGCACTCACACTCTCTCATTCTCTCTCTCAAATAAATAAATAAAATCTTTAAAAAAAAAGAAAAAGAAAAGAAATAGAACTCATATTATAAAAACTTCCCACAAAGAAAATTGCAAGCTTCAAATACCTGTGGAGCTCAAAAACAACTCCCTCATTAACATAGAGGAAGAGAGAGAAGAAATGAGAACAAGCAGTCTAAAACAGTAGCTGTAGTCAATATATGAATTAACATGGATCTTCGGTCCCCAGCCTCCCCTCCTGAAGTTAACTGCATCTTCATCCTCTTGCCATTTTGCACCTCAGTGCTGTAGCCCTTCACAATTTGTGAAGCCCCTCCCCAATCTTTTTCCCAGAAGCCTCTGAAATCCCCCCTTTATTTCAAACAAGCTCCTCTATACTCTTCACAGATCATTCTTTCTACCTCTGGGTTTCTGCTAAACACAGTATTTCTAACAATCTACTAGAAGCTGAAATTTCTCTTTCATACCCCTTTCCTAAAATTGAAAGAAAGGAATTCCAAGAATTCAACTTAAATTTTTGCAAAAGGCGTGGTTTCCTATTCTTATCAATGCTACATCACCACCACTTTGACTTCCCTTTACTCATTAAAACATGTTCTGGAAAATATAGAAACAGACTGGAGAGTAGAAACTGATGATGAAGAAATTGGTCAATGAAAACCGATACAGTTCACTAAAATATGAGAATTTAAGTTAAAACAACAGTAATGGTAATCAGGGAGTAAAAAACAAAACCAAAGTTTAGATGCCATACCACTCTCAGACTCTTTATCTTTACATGTACTTTCATTGGAATTAATCAAAAGCATCAATTTTCTTAAGATTATAATAGAAGTTCCAACATCACACACTCCATTTTTACTCAGCTATTGATTTATCAAAATAAGGCAGGTCCCTGTAGTGTTTCCACAAGTTTATCTTCAGTTGATACCCATGATTAAGACATCATGACAATAAGGAATGCTACCTGAAATGTCAGAAAACAAGTTTTCTTTAAAAAATCCCAACTCAAATGCCCCTTGAAAATAATTATATTTTAAATAATAATAAAGAGGATGGGAGGAGACTTCTGAGATGATAGATAGCTCTATAGCACGGATAATCCTGATGATTTCACAGATGTATACTTACCTCTAAATTCATCAAGTTGTATACATTAAATACATACAGGTTTTGGCATGGTCAATCATACCTCAATAGAATAACTCTCAAAAAAGAAAATAATTGTGTTTTTAGGGACCTGAATTAGTATCATCAAAGATCTACTGAAGTTACAACTTGAAAAGATCATTTTTCCAGTGATCTTCTTCATGCAGATCATAAAAATGCTGACTGGCTGTAGGATCATACTGTTAGGTTGCTATAGACCTAGTCAAATATTCTTGGGGCTCCACCTGTCCCACCACCCCATCAGACGGGATGGCCTTTTTTTTTTAAGATATTATTTATTTTACAGAGAAAGACACGGCGAGAGAGGGAACACAAGCAAGGGGAGTGGGAGAGAGGGAGAAGCAGGCTTCCCGCTGAGCAAGGAGTCCGATGCAGGGCTCAATGCTGGGCTTGATCCCAGGACTCTGGGATCATGACCTGAACCAAAGGCAGACGCTTAACAACTGAGCCACCCAGGTGCCCCTTGGGGTGGCCCTTTTTTAAGACCCAACTTCCTACCTCAGGGAATTCATTGTGATATCTGATAACATCTTCCTCAAATCAAAAGGTTTGTTTGGTTTTTTTTAAAGGATTTTATTTGACAGACAGAGGGCACAAGCAGGGGGAGGGGCAGAGGGAGAGGAGAAGCAGGCTCCTCACTGAGCAGGGAGTCCAATCAGGGCTTAATCCCAGGACCCTGGGATCATGACCTGAGCTGAAGGCAGACACTTAACTGACTGAGCCACCCAGGTGCCCCAGGTCAAACTGTTCTGATGATATTAGTGATGGACTTTTCATCAATCATTGTGGTAACTACTGAAAACATCTTTGGCAAATACAGACACCCACCCATTCACACTCTAGTTTCATTGCCATCTTTACTGCCTCCACTTTGGCACAGGCCGAATACACTTAGATGGCACTGAGCACTTCTTATGTGCCCCCTCAGGTTCTCTTGGCCTCATTGCCCTTAGTATTTCCTTTGCTCCAGCTATTGTATTCCTTGGCTCAGATCATGATCCCAAAGTCCTGGGACTGAGCCCCAGGTCAGGTTTCCTACTCAGCAGGGAGTCTGCTTCTTCCTCTCCCTCTGCCCCTCCCCACTGCTCATAATCTCTCTCTCTCTAATAAATAAAATCTTTTAAAAATAAATAAAATAATTAAAACAATTTTTTCATATTTTCCTACTGCCTCAATGTCTTTTTTTTTTCAATTTTAAAGCAATGTCTTCACAAACAGGCTGTGATCACACTACCCAGGTGACCAGGTGTACCAATGAGATAAGACTGACATCTGCCACCAGTCCCCCTTCTTTCCCTCTCCTGACTATGACCTAGTAACATTCAAATTTATCAATGAAATCCCTTATGCCCTTTGCTTGAGTACTCCCCCTTGACCCCCAATATGGTCATTTACCCACAGGTCTTTACTCTCTTTCTTGGCTCTCTAACTGCTTGGTTAAGCCTGTTCCCTTGGCACTTCTTCCATGTGGCCCCCTTGAAACATTAAGTGACTCCATGTCTCCATCTCTCCATCTCTCTAGGACTTATAAGTATGATAACTTGGTTTCCCTGAATCTTTCCCATGTCCCCTCTTGTGGCTGCATCTGACTGACCATCTCATGAAAGAAAACAAAACAGCTATCATGATGAAAATTATTTCATACAGGGACAACCCAGCAGTTGCACCTGTGTGAAACACTTGACCCCCACCTTCCCACCTTTTATGACACACCACAGAGATCTGAAGGGCCCAGTGATCCAGAGGTTTAGATCCTTCACTGTCTAGAGCCAAGCAAGTCTTTATGCTTCCTTGAGCACCTAATACTCTAGGAGTCACTGTGTGACTGGGGTCTTCACCCAAGTATGTGATTCTGTTAGTTATTCTGGGAATGAAACCAGGGCTATTCCTACTGGGCATCTCCTCGATAGATCAGACAGGCCTTACCTGAGCAGACTACTCCAGCGTCCCAATTATGGGAGAAGCCTAGTTTATTGTAGTCTATTATAGGAGGACGACGACAGCCATTGAGAGTTGATTCTGTCCCTTCACAAACAGTTCTTCTGAGCCAAATGGGCCCAAACCCTGGTCCAAAATGAGCCCCTATGGGAGCATCAATAGCACGTCCACATTTCAACTGTCTGCACACCACATCTGCATTCATCAAGTTCCAATAGTAACCAAACACCGTGCCCCATTTTCCTTTGTATTTCACTTCTACTCTCCCCTCACAGTGGTGGTTCCCATTCACCAGCCTCAGCTCCGTAACTGTAAGAAAGACACAGACACAGAACACAGGACACAGGAGAGATTTTAGGATCTTAGTGATATGTTGGTAAGTCTTAAAAAATGAGCTCTCTGGGGGAGGAAAGAAAAACCTCTCATGTATAGCATTTGTTGATTTCTGTGGTATCAATATTCCCACTCTTGTCAATTTTAAGCTAAACCTGTGGCATCACTGAACACGGAGTTGAGAAGAGATTCACACAGTTACTTCTCACAAGCAGATAAGACTCAGCTCCATGCATACCATTAAGGACAGGCCTTCAGATGATTCTAGCTGCTGCCTTCTCAGAAGATATGCATAAGGCTGGTAGAGGCCCAAATTCCCCCATCTCACTTATAGTTCATGACCCATGAAATCAGTGGAGGAATAGTCCCATTCCTTCTCCGTCCCACAGGGACTACTCTTATCTAGCTTTGGAAGAGATAACTGTGGTAAGCAGCCTCAAAAATGTCCTGATTATTCCTGCTTCCTGATATTCACATTCTTAGGAAATCTTCCTCGCACGTGAATGTGGCCTAAACCCAGTAACATTCATCTAACAGTGGAATTTGGTAAAAGTGATGCAATGTCACTTTAAAAATCAGGTTTCAATAAGATGAAACCAGAGAGAGAGACAAACCATAAGAGACTCTTAATATCAGGAAACAAACTGAGGGTTTCTGGGGGTGGGGTGGGAGGTCTGGGGTGGCTGGGTGATGGACATTTGGGGAGGGTATGTGCTATGGCGAGTGCTGTGAATTGTGTAAGACTGATGATTCACAGACCTGTACCCATGAAGCAAATAATACATTATATGTTGATTTTTTAAAAATGGGCAAAAAAAATAGGTTTCAGGACAACTCTAGTTTCTCTTGTTGACAAGTCTTGCTCTCTCATTTGCTTGCTCCAGTGAAGCCAGCTGCCATCCTGTGGCTCCATGTGGAGAAATCCACATGACAAGAACCTGAGGCCTCTAGTCAAGAGCCAGCAAGGAACTGAGGTTCTTAGTTAAACAGTCCACCAGGGCCTGAACGCTGCCAACAACCAGGTAAATAAGCTTGGATGGTATTCAATCCCATTTGAACCTTAAGATAATTGCAACCTTGTGAGATATCAGGAATCAGAGGACCCAGAGAAGCTATGCCCAGATTCCTGGCCCCCCAAAACTGTGAGATAGTAGATAGTTGCTGTTTTAAGCAGCTGAGTTTGGAAGTAATTTGCTGTACAGCAATGTATTATTAATTTAGGCGTTCCCTCCAGAGTCAGAAAACAGCAAGTTAGACAAGTTAGAGATATATATGAGTGGCTTAATTGCTTCATCCAAATAAGACTTCTTCCTAAATGGCCAATTATGTGATGTTGGTCCAACCTGGAACTGAGACCTAAACCACCTCTTTCTTGTCATATCAGCATCTTATCCAGTGGAATAGGTTCCAGCTCTCCTGTCCAGAACAGCAAAGTGGATTTCCTAAAGTTCTAGAGTCATCTCCATAGCTTTGCATTGGGGTTAGCAAAATGAGAATTTTTTTTCTTTTAATATAATCAAAACTGGGTTCCTGGGGTACCCACTCACACCACTCAGGTCTATACCTGGCTCCATATGCTTCCATTCTGGAAGTCAGATGTGACACATCAAGAAGGGAAACATCTGAGAAGATACTGAACTTGGAAAGAATCCTAGTGTGCTACTCTGTTCAGGCAGGCTGCCATAAGAAAAATACCATGGACTAAGTGGAATTGGCTTAAATATAAACTTATTTATCACAGTTCTGAAGCCTGGAAAGTCCAAGATCAAGGCGATGTCAAGTCAGTTTTCATTCTGAGACCTCTTCTCTTGGCTTGTAAGCCACTACCGTTTCATTGTGTGCTCATGTGGCTTTTCTCAGTATGTGTACACGGGGAGAAATGAAGAGAGATGACTCTTTCTCCTCTTATAAGGCTACCAATCCTACTGGATTAGGTTCCCACCCTTATGATTTCATTTAACCTTTATTATCTCCTAAAAGACCCTATCTCTGAAAACAGTCACAATGGGAGCTAGGGCTTCAACAAAGGACTTTTGAAGGGACACAATTCAATCCATAGCACCTGGGGAGGTCCATTCTAGGAAGAAAATAAAGATAAATGGGAAAAAGGTAAAGGGTACAGTGGAAGAAGAGAGACATCCTGTCAAGTTTACTCAGTTTTGTTAAAGTCTAACATTGAGATAAGAGTAAAAGATTGAAATGAGATCCTAAAAGTGCATAAGAAACTACTATTAATAGTAAAATCATCAAAATAATAATAACAATAATGAAATCATCAAGGGACACATAGGTGGTTCTGTCAGTTGAGCGTCTGACTCTTGATTTCAGCTCAGGTCATGATGTCAGGGTCGTGAGATCAAGCCCCACATTGGGCTGTGTACTGGGTGTGGAGCCTGCTTAAGAGTCTCTCTCTCCCTCTGCCCCTCCCCCTCCTCAAATAAATAAAATCTTTTAAAATAATAATAATAATAATAAAATAATGGATTGAAGAGGCAGGTCCTGTGTTTAATGCTGTAAACACAGAAAATAATTAGACAATGTTCTTGCCTGCAGGTAGCTTGTGTCTAGTTGGTGACAAAAGCAAAGAGATGATTCCATTGCTCTGAAGAGTTCCAGGAGACTTTCTTAGTAGCAGTAAGTTTGGTTAGTTGAATTTATCTCTCTGCTGAAAATAGAATTTTTTCATCAGATTAAATTCAGATAAAAAGAATTATTGAAGTGAACAATAAGTTAGAAGAAATTATCTAGAATGCTGCACAGAGAAATGAAAGAATAAAAAATACAGAAAAGAGGATCAGAGACATAAAGTGGAACAAGAAGGTTTATAGTAAATTAAATCAAAATATGGGAAGGAAGAGTGGGAGACAGAAAGACACACACACAGAAAGAAAGAGAATTGAGCAGAAGCAGTATTTCCAGAACTCATGAAAGACACTAATCCTTAAAGTGAATAAGCCCAACAAAACTCAAGCAAGCCATATAAAAAAAATTTTATTTGTAGACACATAATGAATATGGTAGATACGACAGTTTTCAGCAATATTTCACCCTCTCAGGGCACACAGAAATATCAATCCTTCCTTGCCTCTTTGAAGTTAAGCATGACTTCATGATCTGCTTTATTGAATGAAGTTTGAGAACAAATGACGTGTAGCACTTCCAGATAGAAATATATAAAAGCCACTCATGCATCTACCACAGTAAATCCTACAACCTCGTGTTAAAGTAGTGGCATAAGAGAGGGAGGCATTCAAAAACTTAAGAAGTAGAATGATCATAAACAGAGGCCCTGCCAAACTGAAGAGAATTAATTCAGTTTATTTAATCTTCTGAAATTTGGGTTATTTATTACTATATTATTACTATATAATATACTATATTATTATGTAGTAATATATATTATTACTCTATTATTAATTATTCTTGTTAAAATGATGAGAAACAGCAGAAAACTGACAAAAAAATTTTAAGATAGAATTGGTACATATCACTTCCAACTGAGCAACATCTATATGAATATTTAAGTCCCCAAAACAACAAGAGATGCTAGTATAGAGTAGAGAAGTCTTAGATGATCCAAAAGAGAAACAAATTGCCAATCTAAATTTCTATACTCAAAAATACTCTATTTAAATGACATCACCAAAATGGCAAAGTAGGAGACACTGGACTCCATCCCACCATCCCACAAAATGATCAGTAATTGGATAGCTTTCCATGAACAAAGGCACTCTGGGAAAGCTTGGGAGTCCACTTGAGAAATTTTAGCAACATGAAGACTGTGTGTGTTTTGCCAGCATCATCCCATCCCTCAAGCCAGTATTGCTCAGTACAAAGAAGGAACTTCCTAGCTAGAAAGAATTCCCTTCCAGTCCTACTTCTGCCTACCCTGGTCCCTAGCCATAAGCCCTAGAGTCACTGCTGAGGACCCCAACAGTGTTTGCAGCCACTGAAGACCCCCTCCAGTGCTTATCAAGGTCCCTAGTTGTCAGAGCTGTGGACCTCATCAATCTGAGCTGAAGAGACATCATGTTCCCCAGATCCAGTGCTGCCACACACCCCTGCACTTGGCACCCTGCCTCACTACACTCAGGTCACAGCAAGCTACAGTGTGCCCTCACTCACAGGTGAAGATCTTCCACTACAAAAGCCAGTCTATAAAAGCTGGAAGAGGTTACTGCTCCTACAAATGCACAGACACCTATGCAGAGCTACAGGAATCAAGAAGAATCAACGCAAAATGATTCCACCAAAGGAATAGAGTAAACCTCCACTACATGGTCCCAGAGAAATGGAGATACATAAATTATCCAACAAAGGGTGCTTGGATGGCTCAGTCATTAGGTGTCTGCCTTCGGCTCCAATCATGATCCCAGAATCCTGGGATCGAGCCCCACATCGGGCTCCCTGCTCAGTGGGAAGCCTGCTTCTCCCTCTCCCACTCCCCCTGCTTGTGTTCCCTCTCTTGCTGTGTCTCTGTCAAATAAATAAATAAAATCTTTAAAAGGAAAAAAAAGAAATTACCCAAAAAAAGATGCAAAATAAATGTTCTAAAGATGCTCAAAGAACTACAAGAAACAAATATAAACAATATAGTGATATTAGGAAAACAATACACAAACAAAATGAGAATATCAACAAAGAAATAGAAAACATAAAAAAGAACAAAACAGGGCGCCTGGGTGGCTCAGTGGGTTAAAGCCGCTGCCTTCGGCTCAGGTCATGATCCCAGGGTCCTGGGATCGAGGCCCGCATCGGGCTCTCTGCTCAGCGGGGAGCCTGCTTCCTCCTCTCTCCTCTCTCTCTGCCTGCCTCTCTGCCGACTTGTAATCTCTCTCTCTGTGTCAAATAAATAAATAAAAATCTTTAAAAAAAAAAAAAAAAAAAAAGAACAAAACAGACATTTTGGAGCTGAAGAATACAATGACTGAAATGAAGAATTCAATAAAGACCTTCCACAGCAGTCTTAACAAAACAGAAGAAAGAATCAGTGAGCTAAACGACAAATTAATTGAAATCAGCCAATCCGATGAACAAAAGAAAAAGAGAAAAAGGCATGAAGAAAGCCTATCAAATTTAGAGGACACCATCAAAAGAATCACCAGAGCCACAGAAGAAGGGAGAGAGAATGGGGTAGAAACCTTATTTAAAGAAATAATGCCTAAGAAGTTCTTAAAGTGGGGAAGAGATTTAGACATCCAAGTTCACAAAGCTAATAGGTCATTGCAAAATTTCAATCCAAAATCATCTCATCCAAGCCAAACTATGATAAAACTGCCTAAAATCAAACATAAGGAGAGAGTTTTAAAGGCATCAAGAGAAAAAAATTTTAATACAAGGAAATCCTCATAAGACAATCAGTAGATTTCTTAGCAGAGGTATTGCAAGCCAGGAGAGTATAATACGATACATTCAAAGTGCTAAAAATAAAAAAACTTCCAATCAAGAATGCTTTACCCAACATGTTGTCCTTCAGAAATGATGGAAAGATAAAGAATTTTGTTAACAAATAGAAGCCAAGAAAACTCATCACCACTAGACCTGTATTACAAAAGCAAGCTGAAATGGAAAAACTTTAATTAGTAACATGAGAACATAAGAAAATATATAACACACTGGTAAAGAACATAATCAGATTCAGAACACTCAAACACTATAATATGGTGCTGTATTAACTACTTAACTCCAGCATAAAACTTAAAGGATATAAGTATAAAAAATAACTACAGTTAAGGGATGCCTGGGTGGCTCAGTTGGCTAAATGTCTGACTCCTGATTTTAGTTCAGGTCATGATCTCAGGGTTGTGAGGTCAAGCCCAACATCAGGCTCTGTGCTGGGTGTGGAGCCTGCTTAAGATTCTCTCTCTCCCTCTCCCTCAGCCCCATCCCCACTCATGATCATGCGCTATCTCTCTTTGTCTCTAAAAAAAAACAAAAACAAAAAACTTTAGCTAAAACAATTTGTTAATGGATGTACAATATAAAATGATGTAAATTGTAATATCAAAAACATAAAAGAGGAAGTGTAAAAGGGTAGAGTTTTATATGAGATAAAAGTTAAATTATTACCAGTGTAAAGTACACTGTTTTATATTAAGGTGTTTTATGTAAGCTCATGGTAACCACAGAGAGAAAACCTATAGTAGATTCACAAAAGATAAAGATAAGAGTCAAATCATACCACTATGAAAAATCATCAATTTACAAAGGAAGGCAGCAAGAGGAAGAAAGGAATAAGAAA
This sequence comes from Ailurus styani, assembly GCA_002007465.1. Classification (NCBI taxonomy): domain Eukaryota; kingdom Metazoa; phylum Chordata; class Mammalia; order Carnivora; family Ailuridae; genus Ailurus; species Ailurus styani. The sequence goes on along the minus strand of LNAC01001227.1, from coordinate 48,601 downwards.
ACTATACAACAGCCAGAAAACAATAAGATGGCATTACTAAAGGCCTACAGATTAATAATTTCTCTAAATGTAAATGGACTGCACTCTCCAATCAAAAGACGTAGAGTAGCTGAAAGGATAAAAACAAAAAAACTAGATATATGCTGCCTACAAGATACTCACCTCAGCTTTAAGTACACCCAGAATGAAAGTGAAAGGATTGAAAGAGATAGTCCATGGAAATGGAAACCAAAAGAAAGTAGGGATAACCATACTTGTAAAAGACAAAATAGACTTCAGTCAAAAGCTGTAAAAGAGAAAAATAAGGCCATTATTTAATGATTAAGTGGTCAATTCATCCAGAGGATATAACAATTGTAAATATATGCTGCCAACATTGGAGCACTAAATATATTAAGTAAACACTAACAGTTCCAGAGACAGAACTAGAAAACAATAAAATAGTAAGTAGGATTCTTTAAAATACCATTCCAACAGTGGGTGGACCATCCATGCAAAAAATCAAGGAGGAAACATTGGACTTGAACCATACTTTAAACCAAATGAACCTAAGAAACATAAACAGAGAATTCCATCCAAAAGAAGCAGAACATATTCTTACCAAGCACACATGGAAAATTCTCGAGAATAAATCTCATGACAGGTAACAAAACAGCTCAACAAATTTAAGAAGACTAACACCATAACAACTATCTCTTCCAATCACAATGGTATGAAACTAAAAATCAATAAAAGGAAGAAAGCTGGAAAATTGGCAATAATGTGGACATTAAACAAAACACTTAAACAACCAGTGAGTCAAAGAAAAACTCAAAGGGATTTCAAAAAAGTATCTTGAAACAAATAAAAATGGAAAGACAACATATTAAAACCTAAGGAATACCAAAACAGTTCTAAGAGAGAAGTTTATGGCAATCAACACTTACATTACAAAAAACTAAAGATCTAAAATTGAAAACCTAACCTTATACCTCAAATAACTAAGCCAAACCAAGCCAAAGTTAGCATCAGACGGAAGGAAATAACGAAGATCAGAGCAGAAATAAATGAAATACAAACCAGACAAACAAGAGAAAAGATTAACCAAAGTAAGAGCTGGTATTTTGAAAAGATAAACAAAATTGACAAAACTTTAAAAGAAAAATTAACATTAATCCTTCTTAAACTCTTCCATAATATTGAAGAGGAAAGGATGGCTCAGTCAGTTGAGCATCTGACTTAGTTTCAGATCAGGTCATGATCTCACATTTAGGGGATTAAGCCCTGAATCAGGCTCAATGCTCAGTGTGGAGTCTGCTTCAGATTCTTTCTCCTTCTCGCTTCCCCGCTGCCCTTCTCCACTATCTCTCTCTCAAATAAAAAAAAATAAAATCTTTTTTAAAAACTGAAGGGAAAGGACACTCCCAAAATCATTTTACAGTATCAACATAAACATGACACTGAAACTACATTAGTACACTACAAAAAAGAAATGCAGAGGCCAATGTCCCCAGTGAACATAGATATAGAAATTTGCAGCAAAATATTAACAAACTGAATTGAACAGTACATTAAAAAGATCATATACCATGATGAAGTGGTATTTATCACTGAGATGCAAGAATGGTTCAATGCATCAAGTCAACAAATATAAAACATCACATATATAAGATGAAAAATAAAAATCAGATGATCATCTCAATAGATTAGAAAAGGTGGCAAAACTCAACATGCTTATATGATCAAATCTCTCCAAAAATTGGGTATAGAAGAAACACACCTCAACATAATATAAGCCATAGATAAGAAGCCCACTTAATATCATACTCAATGGTGAAAGGTTGAAAGTTTTTCCTCTAAGATCAGGAACAAGTAAAGATGTCCACTCTCACCACTTTTATTCCACATAGTACAGTAAGTCCCAACCAGAGCAATCAGGCAAGAAAAAGAAATGACAGAGAGTAAAAGACCTGATCCAAAGCACAAAGGAAGAAATAATATTATCTCCATTTGCAGATGACTTTACATATAGAAAATCCTAAAGACTTGACTGAAAAGCTATCTAATCAATGAGTTCAGTAAAGTTGCCAGATATAAAATCAACATACAGAAATCAGTTGTGTATCTATATGCAATGAAATATATGAAATAGAAATTTTAAAAACCCACCTCATTTACAATAGCATCAAAAGAATAAAATTCTTTGGAATAAACTTAACCAAGGAGGGAAAGTTCTGGACATTGAAAACTATAAGATTTTGATTTTAAAATATTGAAGAAGACACAAATAAATGGAAAGATATAACTTGTTCATGATTGGAAGAATTAATATTGTTAAAATATCCATGCTACCCACAGTCATCTATAGATTAAATACAATTTCTATCAATTCCAATCACATTTTTCAGAGAAAGAGAAAAAAATCTTAAAATTTGTATGGAACCACAAGAGACACTAAGCAGCCAAATCAATCTTGAGAAAAACAAACAAAGCGGACGGTATCACTTTCAGACTGTACTACAAAGCTATACTGTGATACTGGCATGAAAATAAACACATGGGCTTTGGAAAAGAATCAAAAGCCTAAAACAAAAAACAATGCAATATGGTCAACTAATATTTGACAAGAAAGTCAAGGATACTCAAAGGGGAAAGGATAGTCTTTTCAATAAATAGTGTTAGGAAAACTGGATGTTTACATGCATAGAATGAAAGTGGACCACTACCTTACACTGCTCACAGAAATTAACTCAAAAGGGACTAAAGATTTAAATGTAATAACTGAAACTATAAAACTCCTAGAAGAAAATATATGGGGAAATCTTGACATTGGTCTTGACAATGATTTTATAGATATGACATCAAAAGCACAAGCAAAAGACACAAAAAGAAACAACTAAGAATATGCTTAACTAAAAATCTTCTGAAGAGCAAAAGAAATGGTCACCAAAGTGGAAAGGGAACATATGGAATGGGAGGAAATATTTGCAAGCCATCTATATGATAAGGGGTTAATATCCAAAATATATAAGGAACTCATACAAATCAACAGAAAAAGAGAGGAGAGAGAGAGAAAGAGAGGAAAGAAAGGAAGGAAGAAAATAATCTAATTTAATTAAACTATAAGAGACTCTTAACTATAGACAACAAACTGAGGGTTGCTGGAGGGAGGTGGTGGGGGATGACCTAAATGAGCATTAAGGAAGGCACATGTGATGAGTGCTGGGTGTTGTATGTAAGTGATGAATCACTAAGTTCTATACCTGAAACCAATATTACACTATATGTTAGCTACGTAGAATTTAACTTAGAAAATTTTTTAAAAATTTTATTTATTTGTTTGACAGAGAGAGTGAGAGAACATAAGCAAGGGCACCCCACTGTGCAGGGATCCCCCCCTTCCAATCCAGGACCCCCAGATAACAACCGGAGCCAAGACAGATGCTTAACCATCTGCATCATCCAGGCATCCCGAAAAAAAATTTTTTTAATTAAAAAATGGGCAAAAAACTTGAATAGACTTTTTTGGAAAGAAGGCATACAAATGGCCAACAAGTACATGAAAGGTGCTCAATATCACTAAACATCAGGGAAATGCAAATAAAACCACAATGAGAAAACCACAGAATGGTTATTATCAAAAAGACAGGAGATAATAAATGTTGGCGAGAATGTGGAGAAAGGAGAACCCTTGTGCATTGTTGGTGGGAATGTAAATTGGTGCAGCCACTATGAAAAACAGAGTTTATTATAAATTATAAATTCTCATTTTGGTGCCCATCCTCTCTGGACTGTTAGCTTCAGAGGCCAGGGAATGCCTCCTTCATCCCCACTAGGGCCTCCGCACCTAATGCACTGCAAAGGGGATATATCGACTTAATACCCCTCCAGCCCACCTTAAACTCAATAAACAATTGCAGAGTTAAAGTCTAAATAGATCCAAAAAGGATATAATGGAAGGGCCATGGTGTGATTTAGCATGTTTTTAAAGTGGCATTCAATCAGTGACAAAAGACAAAAACAGAATTCAGGAAATAACATTGGAAAGAATAAAAATCTGTTAGATATCACTTCATATCATTCAGCAAAATAACTTATGCAGTTAACTAGTATTGACATATATTTTTTCAGGTTTTTTAAAGATTGATTGATTGATGGATTTAGAAAGAGTGAGCAGCCAAGCAGGGAGAAAGGCAGAGAGAGAGGAAGAGAGAGAATCTCAAATAGACTCTATACTGAACACAGAACCTGACTCCGGGCTCAGTCCCAGGACCCAGAGATCATGACCTGAGCCAAAATCAAGAGTCAGGTCCTGAACTGACTGAGACACCCAAACACTCTCTAGCACTGACATATGCTTAAATACATTCACAGAATTATTAGAATAAAGATGAAGTAATCTATTTAAAGTTGCAACAGAGAAGAGCTTTCTTAACAAGGCTCTGAAAGTGGGGGCAGGGAGGAAATTTTTATAGATTTGACTATTAACATTAGACTTTTCCTTGCACCCCAAAACATAGGAACAATAAAATGAAAATAAGCTGGGGGAAATATTTGCAGCCTGTAAATGGGAAAATTCAATAGGGACAATGATTGTGGACCCTGGTTGCCTGGGTTCGAACCCTGCCTCTACTACTTAAACCTGTCGCATCTTAAGCACGTGATTGAACTTCACTTTCCTTCAGTTTTCTGATCTATTTTTTGAGATAAAAACATCGTTTGCCTTGTAGGTTTGTTCTGCACTCACGTGAGTTCACAGAAGTGAATGTGGTGTCTGGTGTCGATAATCATAGTCACAATCATCGTGGTAGAAATAGTATAAAGAGCGCCAATATAAATCATGACAAAAATGACAAATACCCCAAGATTAAAAGATCAGACGTCATTAGCAAGTAATTCACAAGTGAAGGATTAAATTAGCTAATATATACCGGTTTTTGTTTATTAAACTGGCCCAGTTTTTAAAACTTAATAAAAAGCCAATGTTGGTGAGGAGCTATGGAAACTAACACTCTCATACAATGTTGGTGGGAATAAAAATTTAGTGCAAACATTTCTGGCAGACAATGGCTCTTCATGTATCAAAAGCTCTGAAGGAATTCACAGCCTATAAAACAGCAATTCCACTTTTAGAATGTTATTAAGAAAAACAACCATGATTTACATTTAAATGAAAGGAAATTCAGAACAACATGTTTCATAAAAGTCAAAACACTGAAAACAACTAAATGACCAAAGCAAGTGATTAGGTGAGTATATTGCATTTCAATATATTGAAATAATTGGAAGCAACTAAAATTTTCCACAATACCCTGAAATAGTCCATTTGTTTGCCATACTACCATAAAACATTTTTAGTGTGTAAAAAAGAATGACAAGATGTCCAAAATATATTGTTACTTTTGAAAAGAGTTTACAAACTAACAACTACTGAGTTATCCAATCCTTGAGGATCTATGTTTCTGTGTATAATGCCATAAACTGTGTTTCAAAGGATACTCTTTTGCCAATGCCCGTCATGGAATTCACAGTGGAGACTCCTGTAGTGTGTGCCCAACACAGAAATCATCAAATGCTTGGAAAGGCCAGGACTATTGTTTCACAAAGAGCAAGGCCAATGTTGTATGAAACAGAATAAATTTTTAGGAGGCTATACTGAATGGTGCTGGTTCTAGGAAAATAAAAAGAATGCTTGCTTTGGTGAAATGTTCTTGCAACTTAGGTTACTACTGAAGAAATTTCCTATAGTTTTCCTAGTAAGAAGAGGGGGCCTTATATGAGAACACTCGTTGTCTCTCGCCCTCATTGACCAAAACCCCATCTGCACCTCAGAGTCATCAAAAGAAGAATCGTCACTAGCACCTGGCCAACACTCCAGGAACAGAAACTTGGAGGGATGCGGTTTCCCAAGGAGAATCGGGGAGGGACAGAGACTTAGCTCTAGAAGGATGACAATGACACTGAGAGCAGTCAAAGATGTAAGTGGTCTCAGCCTGGGCCGGCACACAAATCTGAAAGAGCTGCCTCCTCCAGGCTGAAGGCTGGGTTTTTTGCAGCCCTATCCCTGACCCCGAAGTCCTCTGAGTCCAAAGCTCAATGGGAACCAGCTTACAGAGAGGGATAGAAGAATGCACGAGAGAAACAATGTACCCTCCAGAATTCAGAAAGCACCAGTCCAGGATCCCAGTAAGTCAGGAAATGATTCACAGGGACTGGGGCAGGGACTCAGGAGACTTAATATAACTAAGCTGTGCATCAGTTAATCTCTATTAACAAGAAGCGTCCTGTCATGGCTGCAGGTCCCTCTGCTCTGCGACAGGCACTTGGTAGGAATAGGGGAGGCCAGGAGGCAAAGCCTCTCCCAGAATCCAGTGCGGGGCAAACACCACAGTCAAGCAGAGAGAAGGCGGTGGGACTGAAGGAGAGGTGCTAAAGAGGAGAGGCAGGTGTGAGATTATCTATGATCTGGGTACATACGGGACATGGCACTCCCAATGGTGTGGGCACCGTGGGCTTCACAGAGCAACCGACTCAGTTGCTTCTCAGCAGGCCTGTTCCTCCCACACAGACAGCCCACACACACTCCTCACACCCCCTCATACCCACATACAAGCACAGAGCCTACAGTCACATAAACATGGAAATCCTGATGAGATAGTCCTCTGCAGAGTGGACAAATGCAGTGTGCAAGGACCCCAAAGATATAGCTGAGGTCGGTCGATGGTCCTTCCCACACACAGGGAGCCACCAGGAAAAACCAAACACTCCCTGAAAACATGGGACACATTGACTCAGACTGTCACTGACTTATCTCAGTCTGGGTTCAATATCATTTCTTACCAAAGCTGCCACCATGACCAGTTGACATCCCCTAGGAGAAGAACCAGTATTCAGTCAGCGTGGTTCCTTTTTGGTCAAAAACACATGGTTTCCACTGAGGCTTTGGCTCCCTCACTCCAGAAACCTTTCCCTTCACCCCTTCCTGTTGATCCCAGGAAACTCACTTTGAGCAGCCACCATGGTGCTGAGGAAGAAACAGAGTCCCTGAAGAGGGAGATTCAAAGTCATCCTGACTCCCATGTCATCAAGGTCACAGTCCCAGCTGCAAAATAACCCTGCGAGGAGGTATCAGGACACCAACAAGGTCTACAGTGATGGGAGGGGAGAATATAAACACATCTTCTGACATCCTCCCTACTGAGAGCCAATAGAGACACACTTTGCCATTTAAGATGCAATCGGAGACCTCATCTGCCACTTTCTGAAGCTCAAACACCAATTAGATTCTGAATCTCCAAAATCTCCTTATATGAACAACATGGCCTTTTGACATCATGTTTCCTTAGGTCTCTGAGAACCAGGCCCGCATCATGGGGGCTGAAGTAGAAAAGTTATATCAAAAAGCATGAGTGGTTTTCTCTCCCCTAAGGGTTCTGGCTGCTGGTGGCAGACTGAAATCTTTGAGGGTCAGGGAGCCGCGATCGGTTACCATTTGGCCCAAGAGAGGAAGCTTTTGGTGCAATCGAGCATTGTTCTTCCCTGCGTCTTAGCTCATGGCTGAAACAGAGAACCACAAGGAGGTTTGAAATACAAGAATAAATCTCAGATAAGCCAGCAGAAAATGAGGACCAGCAGCATATTCACAGGTGAATATGGAGGGGTGAGATGGGAAATAAGTGGAGGAGGTGTGATTATTGGTCTTTCTTCCCTGCTCAGAGCAATCTGGAGACTGGGGTCCTGGAGCACAGAGAGGCTCATTATAACAAGGGACTTTGACAGAATCTAACTTTTCCCCCTTAGGGATCTTTCTTGGCCTTTAAAACCACTCTGCCTTGCCTACACCTGTCATCTGGGGCTAAATTCTCCTTTATGGGATGAGGAGGGACTATAATCTACAGGGTATTTAAAGACCCAATCTTCTAGAGAGCCGGGCTGGTGCCTGGGGCTCAGAGCACATGGCCTCTATGTCCCCTGCAACCACTTCTTCATTCCTAACCAGTCCTTGGGCATCCCTCACTTTTCCATATGCTCCAGCCAAATGACTGACCCGCTTGCACCATTTTTCTTCTTCCATCTCCCAATCTCCCCCCCCACACACACACCCTTTTGGAATCTCTCTAAATTCCTACTTTGGTGTAATGTGAAGTTGAACCCTGAATCCCTCTTATCCTTGCTATCCCTAATACACATATTCACTCCTTTCATTTTTAATGGTTTTACTCTTAGTCACACCAGAAAAAGAAACAAGAGGAGACAGAACCAAGAAGCACTCAGAAAGTATGAGTGCTCACTGAGGTAAAACTTGTGAGTAACTGGGCATTGCACATAACACACCATCAGCTAGAATTTACTAACATCCTCTCTACACCATCACAGATAAACCCTGTGCCATAGGCTCAGAATAAAAAAATGGACAGGACAGACACTATCCCTGTGCTCACAGGGTTCAGAGTCTAGCTGGTCATCAAATATGTTAAACAGACTAAGTGTACATGAAATTCCTTCACAAAGATGTGAAAAGTCTATAATGAAAAAATCCTGTGAGTAATAGAAGGTTACAATGTGGAGGCTGTGGAGAAGCCTACTCTCACCAGGGGAAGCTTCTCTCTGGAAGGGATATTTCGGCTGATACAAATGAAGGAGTTGGAGTTTACCAGAAAAGTCAAGTCCCTCAACTCAAGCCTCATGGCCCCTCTCTAGACCCTGCCATTGCTGGTAATCACTCCCTTTCAGATTCAGAATGTTTACATACTGAAATTCTCTTCTTATGGTTCTTCGTCTTATTTCAACCACACCTGTCCTTCACCTCAACCCCTCTCCTCCTTTGAATCTCTTGTTCTACTTGAGATAGAATGCACCAAGAGCTGGAGAAAGAACTAAAGATTAGATCACCGAGAGGCATATATGAGTTGACTGTGGCATAAAGATGTAGAGCAAGGCCCCAGGGGACTCAAAGTTTGAAAGAACTAAGCTGATATTACTTAATTTGTGGGGAACAGTGAACCAGAGCAAGAGGGACAGTGATGCTACCATATTCTTCAAATGTGTAAAATGCCACAAAGTGCAAAGCTACTTAACTGGCCCTACTATGTTCATGTTTTATTGTAAAACATGACCTCCCATAGAGCAATGCTTCGATGCAGTCATGGGACTGGAGATTTAGGAAGCTCTAACCAGTAAGAGCCTAAAGTTTGGGAGAAAACACATGAAACTCTCAGGTTGAGTCAGAAACTACTACAGAGGACAAAGACAGTTGTAAAATCTGTACAGTAAGTCTAGAATTAAAAAATAGATAATGGAATTCTGCTTGATGGAAGAAGTGCAGACTACTCCCTACAGCCTGAAGATTCACAGCAGAATGAACTCAGTCAAGCTGGTCCACTGATATTACTTAATAGTCAACAGGTACCACTATTACGAGAAGCTATGCTTCATCTACCTGGCAGGCATCAAAGCAAAAGAAAAGGAAGCTTCCCATCAAGCAGGGTTCAAATTCACTGCTTCTCTTCCCTTCGGCATTATTTGATGCAATTTCCCAATCACACAGAATCTTTGCACCCCAGCCAACAGGTTGACAACTCCACCCTCTTGCTCCAGCTCACACTTCATTGATTATTTTGTCCTCCCTGTCACCCACAGAGTATGAGTGGCACCCTAATATTGTACCCATGCTATTCAAAGAGTCTTCTTAACCTCAGACCAAAGATCCATCAGTTCAGGACCCCCTACACTGGTAGCTCTGAAGCTAGGACCCATTGTTCATCCTCTCATGTGCCAGTATCTGGCCATGAACTCAGGGGTCAGCCTACATCCTCTGGGATTAAACAGTTACTTCCTGTGACACCAGTTCTAGCTGGACCCTTCCTCAACACTCCACCACTTCCCCACAGCTGCCTCTCAATCTTTATTCACCGGTGTTAACTGCTATTAATCTAGAAACTTCTAAAGCCACTGAGCCAGGCCTGCAGGGGCTCATGGTCAAGCCTGGATCAAAGGCAGAAAGACCCGTGGGAAGTCAGGCAGCAGTCCTAGCCTTTCCTCTGCTGCTGGCCCACGGAGTTAAGGTGAGACCTACCACCTTCACTTCCATCCAGTATAGAAAGTCCTAACTACTCACTTCCATGGTCAACCATTTTTCTTTGGCAGCCATTTTCTCTACACTCAGTCAGGAGAGGAATACAGTAAAGCTACAACATCAGGTTTAGTGGCAGATGTGAAAATTCTCAGGACTTTGTAAAAACTCCTATTCAGGGTCAGTTCACATCTAGATGGGATACAGACAGTCCACACAGCCCTAAGAACATTCTGCTCCTTACCTCTGTGGAGTAGATGGCACTCGGTTAGGCCCATTTCCTCATTTGGTTCTTGAAGGGATTGAGATATAGAACAGGAGCAGAGAGACGGGCCTTGAGCTGAGAGGAAATGACTCTGGTCTTTCGGAAAAAAGGGATGAATAAGCACTGGTGCTGCTAACACTTATAGTGAAGGGAGAAGATAATGTATTAAATCATTGATTATTTCTCTCAGTGAAATAGAAGACCGAACTACTGGAAGGAAGGAAGTGGTTCATAAAAGGTTTAGAGAGAGAAGCAAGTTTGCGATTGCACCTGATAAGAACTGCATTATTATTCAAATTACATTATTTCATTTATCTGTTAGAACGCTGAACTTTCAGAGTTAGAAACCCAGAAACCCACCTATTGACGAAACAAATACAAAATTTATTGAAAAGGCCTGAAGCAGTTCATTGAGCCATTGAACCAAAGGAAGAGCCTCTAGGTATGGAAACTGGGACCACCCACTGCCAGGAGTCTCTACATTGAACTCTCAGCTCTGCTCTTCTTGCCTGGTTCCATTCTTTTCTACTGTAGACCAACTCTATCCTGTTCTTATCCCCAAGAGGCAAAGGGGTCTCTCCTTCTAGCTGCAGTTGGACAAACCCAGAAGAAGACACTGGATGGCCTGGCTTAAGTCTTATGCCCATTCCTGGACCTGTGCTCAGAAGAATGAGCTAATCTCTCTAGCTCAGCTTACATCAGGTGCTTGGGGTTTGGAGTGCATTTCCAAAAGTTAAGAAGAGTAAGAAAAGACAAGGGGACGGATAGGGGCATGCCCTATTCATGATAGGTGCCATGATAAGTGCCAAAGTTCCTCTTTTGGGTTCTTGGACTCAATTCTAACAGGGGGTTGTGGGGAGGAGGGGAGGGCTTCCCACGTAACACCAAACATTTCTCCGACACTAACAGGATGTCTAAGAATTCAACTCAATTCTGACACAATCTACCCAGAGAGAGCATCAGATCACAAAGGTTAAGGGTTCAGTCCTACAAGACCTCACCCCTCCCTCTCCCCCCACCCAACACATACCCAGTCCCAAGCCCAGTTTGTTACCTGAGCTCCTGACAGTCCAGCTACAGATGGAGGTTTACAGGACCTCCTCCCCAGGGTTCGTTTAATTTGCTAGAGCAACTCACAGAGCTCAGAGAAACATTTTGCTTATTAGAGCACCAGTTTATTACAAAAGAATACAGCTCAGGAACAGCCAGGTGGAAGAGATGCATGGGCCAGGGGATGGGAGAAGGGATGCAGAGTTTCCATGGTCTTCTCCAGATAGGCCCCTCTCCCTGCACCTCTATGTGTTCACCAGACCAGAAGCTCTCTGAACCCAGTTCTCTTGGGTTCGTAAAGCTCATATAGGGAAAACTCGCTAAAATGGAGTTGGGGGGTTCTGCAGGGGGAGCTTTCAAGCCCTACCACCAGTAGTCAACTGCAGACCCAACAGCAAGAACAGATCTTACACTTGCATATTACTTTACTGTCCCAACAGGAAAAAGGAAGTCTTCTTCCTCCCCACAGCAACAGCCCAGCCAATGAGAGACTGTCACAGTTCAGCCAATGAAAAGCCACTATACTTAGAACCCCCAGTTTACTCCAATGGACTTTTTGTTAATAACTCCCTCCTAACTTCCCACCGTCTTCTGTAAAAGAGCATTCCTCTCTTTTGTCAGACAGACTTCCCTGTGGTTTTGCTGTAGGTTCCTTGTCCCGGATTATGATTCTATGTTACTCCTGAATAAACCATCTTTTGCTAGTAGAATAAGTGGCAGTTTTGTTTCTTTAAATTTAACAGGCTTCATGGAGACTTCGTTACACAGTCATGATTGATTATATCATTGTCCATTGGCGATTGATTCAACCTCCAGCTCCTCTCCTCCCCTCAGATGTCAGGGGATGGAACTGAAAGTTCTGACCCTCTAAACATAATGGTTTTCTCCACTGGAAACCAGTTCCCATCTTAGGTGCTTTCCCAAAGTCACCTCATTCACACAATAAAAGATGCCTTTATCACTTTATGAAACTCATCCCAACGGTTTTGGGAGCTGTGAGCCAGAAACTGCAGATTAAAAAGAAATATATATGAAAATATGTATTTGGTCACTCAGATGACCATCTGAGCCATCTGAGTGACCAAATACATATTTCTTATAAATCAGAATGTCATGGTTTCCTAATGGACAAGTTGAATGAATCCTAGTAAAGACCACATCATTAAGAAAGAAGATTAGTCAGCCATGGAACATAAATGGAATATTGAGCAAACACAACAGATGAAGAAATGAAAATTTTTTTACTTGACTCATTTCTTAAAATTAATTCAGAGGGAAAGTTTTCCCTGCCCCCATGGCAGATCCCAGGACTTCTCACTACTAAGTAAGGCAAGTCCAAAGTCACTTTAAGTCACAAAACACAAGCTCAGTGCCGTAATTAGACCAGGTTCAGGCAGAACTCCCTTAGACTCAGTCTGGAGGATCCTGCACTTTTTAGGACACTGCTCTGGCTCTGACTGTCCCCCACCCAGCCCCTTTCTACAGAGAGGAGAGTTCATGGGGTAAGTGAATATCCCCACCAAGACAGAGTCCATGCTGTCCCCTACTAGACCACCTCTGGGTTCTCAGAACCAGCAATTCCCTGCCCAAATGGAGCCCATCCTGCTCCTAGACCTGCATCGACCTTTTCCCAACACATCCTCCCAAGAGTGGACAAAGAGTAAGCAATCCCAGCCCTGAGAAGGCCTGGTTTTTGCTGTGGAAGTAGGGGTGCAATTTAGGCAAGGGCTCCTCAAAGTATGGTCCGCCCACCCACAGACTGTGTCAGCATCACCTGGGAGTTGGGTAGAAATGAAAATTTCCACACACAGATCTACTAAATCAAAATCTGGTTATCACAAACTTTCCAGGTTATTCTTATGCACATCAAGATTTGAGAAGCCCCAGGTTATAAGAAGCAGGGACATATAGGCTGGACTGAAAATATTTACTCACAAGCCAGGCCCTGTGCTGTATGGACGTGTGGGAATTAGAAGAGCAGACAGACAGACCTCAGGCTGGCTCTCCCCTCAAGGCCATGTTCCAAACCTAGCTTTCCAGCCTCACGTTTCTCTGAGGGGATAGGAGACCCCAGTACCTTTTGGGCAAGGGATGCCTGCCTTGGACTGAGGACAAATACCTAGCTTCAGCACAGAGGCACAAAGGATGTCCAAATCCTCCTTCAAAAGTTCCTCCTCTCTTGACACTATGATCTCTTTTGTATCCATAATCTGCTTAATGGGGCCAAGTGCCAGGGAACCATATCTAATACATTACCTTCGCAAATCTGCATTTAGCTGTCTGGCTTCAGAATTTCTATTACATTTTGATGTCTCAGCGGCGATTTCAGTTTTAACATTCTACTCCAGAAGCATACGAGTGCTGTCAAAAAGAAGCAGTGGCTATGCCATTGTTTTGTTGGAATAGAAGTGCCATCCCTCTTTGTTGGAAAGGTGGGCTTGTCAGTTTGCAGAGCTTGAGGCCATTAAAGCTTCCACCTAAATATCTAGCTTCCTCTATTCATTAACTAAGTTTTCAATCATCTCATAGCAAGCCCTCCCCCACCCAGAGGTTACAGGCAGAAGATGTTTGCTCATATTCCGGTAACATCCAGCTAATGTGATAGTTACATTTCCCATTGTAAATGAATAAAAATGGTATTCTGACTTAAATTTTATTTTATTTTATTATTATTATTATTATTTGCCCAAGGGGTACAGGCCTGTGAATCATCAGGCTTACACCTTTCACAGCATTCACCAAAGCACAAAACCTCCCCAATGTCCATAACCCATCCACCCTATCCCTACCCTCCCACCCCCCAGTAACCTTCAGTTTATTTTGTGAGATTAGGAGTCTCTTATGGTTTGTCTCCTTCCCCATCCCATCTTGTTTCATTATTTTCCCTCCCTACCCCCAACAACCCCCTGCGCTGACCCTCAAGTTCCTCATATCAGAGAGATCATATGATATTGTCTTTCTCTGATTGACTTATTTCACTCATTACGATACCCTCTAGTTCCATCCACATCGTTGCAAATGGCAAGATTTCATTTCTTTTGATAGCTGCATAGTATTCCATCGTATATATATACCACATCTTCTTTATCCATTCATCTGTTGATGGACATCTAGGTTCTTTCCATAGTTTGGCTATTGTGGACATTGCTGCTATAAACATTCAGGTGCACGTGCCCCTGAGGATCACTACCTTTGTATCTTTAGGGTAAATACCCAGTAGTGCAATTGCTGGGTCATAGGGTAGCTCTATTTTCAACTATTTGAGGAACCTCCATACTGTTTTCCAGAGTGGCTGTACCAGCTTGCATTCCTACCAACAGTGTAGGAGGGCTCCCCTTTCTCCGCATCCTCGCCAACATCTGTCGTTTCCTGACTTGTTGATTTTAGCCCTTCTGACTGGTGTGAGGTGGTATCTCACTGTGGTTTTGATTTTTATTTCCCTGATGCTGAGTGATGTTGAGTGCTTTCTCATGTGTCTGTTGGCCATTTGGATGTCTTCTTTGGAGAAATGTTTGTTCAAGTAGACAAATCTTCTTGAAAATAAAAACACATTAACAGCTCTTTTAACTAAAAAAAACAGCTCTTTTAATGATAATGATTTATCAATAATCATCAACGAGGAAAAGGAAGAAAAAACTGAGGATAACGAGGAAGGTGGAAAAGAAAAATTCTACGTATTCATTATCATCTAACTTTAATGTTATCATAAAAATCTTTTCACATAAATTTGTCCACACTTCAGATTATTTGTGTGTAATAATGCCCAGAAAGTGTATTATTTTATATTTGTAGAAGAGCAATTTATTATTAGTTAAGTAACAAAACTATTAGTTAAATAACAAAAATATAGTTTCTTATCATATCGCCATTGAAGTACCTGGAAATCCTTCCATTCTCTAAATCACCCAAACTTCTTGAAGGAGGAGAAAGAAACAAATTTATCTCCTTCATCCCACTCCATGTCTAAGTCACTATATCTTCTAAGAGTGACTGGAATGGGGAGCATTCCAGGCACAGATGTGTCGACGACCCCCAAGTCTCACTGCCCAGCCTCTCTTCACCTGGACATGGAATCCTTACATAGCTTTCATTGGGTTCTGGGCTTCTGAGTTGAAAATACTTAAATGATTAATTTTTACAAAGAAATGTTCAAGTCAAACTGTAATCCACTCCCTGTATCAGTGTACTTGTCCAACATGTGAGAACATCAGCTTCTGCGCGGGTGCCCATTTCCTGGTTTCAAGTGTGGCAGTTCTAGGACCTCCACAAGATGGCAGAGCTGGGAATGACAAGTATTGGAAGCAGATGGAGCTAAGTCAAATGTCATCACTTGTTTTTCAAAAAGATCACAATATCTATGTCATATTCAAATGTCCTAGAATGGTCTATTGACTAAGATCTCAAAGTTCCACTGTTCGAACTCTGAAAGAAATTAATGAAGATAGAAACATAGACACTAAAGAAATGGATTAGATATATAGTATGATTGATGATGTTGGTGATGGTGATCAATGATACATAGATAGATGATAGATAGATACATACATACATACATACAAACACACACACACACACACACACACATATAGACAGATGATAGATAGCCAGATGGATGCAATATCTAGACATAAGGGGCTTTTTAATTATGCCACCCTTTTCTTTTATTGCATTTCCTTTTATGTGAACTATCACTTTCAGCTAGTCACCAAATGATCTTCAGGTGAGAAAGAGACTGTTATTAACAGCAGATAGAGAAAGGAGGAGTCACTGTTCAACTCTAGCCCTCTGAAATAAGATTTTTAGGTCTGAAAAAGAAAATAGTTTCGAAAAACTGTGGTTCTCTAAACTTCAAATGTTTCCCTCTTATATATTAAGAGTTTGGTTTGGTTCCTATCAGAACACAGTTGCATCATAAACTACAGCTAAGGAAGACATAAAATATAATTTAAGGGAACTGCCCCAGACAGAAAGAGGAGAAAGTCTTTTGCAAGGAGGTGGCTGCAAGGGGTAAGGGTCAAGGGAGAGGCATGTGAAACAGAAAAGAGAAGAGGGAAAATGCCACCTAAAAGCACCCATGACCCCCGCCCCACCTCCTTAGATCTAAGGCCAAGAGGAAAGGTGGGGGCAAAAATGAATGCCCAGGGTGCCTGGGTGGCTCAGGGGGTTAAAGCCTCTGCTTTCAGCTCAGGTCATGATCTCAGGGTCCTGGGATCGAGGCCCGCATCGGGCTCCCTGCTCAGCCGGGAGCCTGCTTCCTCCTCTCTCTCTGCCTGCTCTCAGCCTACTTGTGATCTCTCTCTCTCTCTCTCTCTCTCTCTCTCTCTCTCTCTCTGTCAAATAAATAAATAAATGTCTTTTAAAAAAATGAATGCCCAGATGGGTTGAGGAGAAAGCCAAAAGCAGATGGGGCTTGTGCCCAACTTAGCCATTGCTGCCTTACTCTGGTTCCCATTGATCAGAGATGTTCCCACATGTTCCCCCAGGGTAGGTAGAGAGTGAGATGGGCAGTAAGGAATTGCAAAATATAGCCTCCCACTTCAAAATTCAACCTTGGTAACACACACTACCACCCCATTCTTCACACCCCCCTCGAGCTCAGAGTTCCCATAATGCACCCCTGCAGTACACACAAACCCACCCTGTGGCCCCCTCACCATGGCCCTCAACAATTAAGCACACAGATATGGAAGGAAGCATTTTGTGACTTCCCCATCCACAGAATACCCCCAACCTCAGAGACAGCTTCATGCCCCGCCCCATCCTACACAGGAAGTTCTCAGTGGGACAAACACTGTGTGAGTCAGTCCATAGCCTTGTCACGTTCTCCACTAGAAGGACCCATCTCATCCAGATCAGTAAATATAGGTTCTCTGTCCCTACCATGCCCATTCTTTGTCCTTGAGACTTAGGTAAATTAAAAGAGAGAAAAAAAACAATTGAACACATGTACATCTCCCCTAAATATTCCAATAGCTACATATTACTTTCCCAAGCATCACTTACTTGTCATCTGTTTCTCCCACTCCTAAGGCCCATGGCTACACATAAGCCCTGTCTTCTCCTATGTCTGTCATCTTAACATTCTAATGATAATAACTGATTATAAATCTCAGAAACAGGATTTGATCTCAGGT
This sequence comes from Ailurus styani, assembly GCA_002007465.1. Lineage (NCBI taxonomy): Eukaryota > Metazoa > Chordata > Mammalia > Carnivora > Ailuridae > Ailurus > Ailurus styani. Next base: position 31,101 of record LNAC01001227.1, on the reverse strand, counting down.
GACGCAGCTAGGGTGAGGATCTGGTCACTCAGAGTTGATGCTATCCTCCGTCTGGAGCCCAGATTTACCATTCCTTCCCCAGGTTGAGCCTCTACATCCTCACGAGAAACCCTTCACCCCGACACCTGGAACACAGTACCTGGTATGCTTGCTGGAGTCCAACCATCCCTTCCCATAGGATAACACGCATGCATTTACTGTAACCAGTTTCATAGGGTCTCACTTCCCTCAGCACTGAGTTCTCAGAGAGAAAGCACTGTTCTGGGCTCCAGACCCTCTTCTAGGGAGTAATGAGCTGGAAATGAGGAGCTCAACTCAGGGCTGGCATGCTGTCTCCACGTAGTGCCCTGTACTAGAGAGCTTAAGGTACAGGGTCAACATATGTCTATTAGCCCTCCGATAAAGATAAGCTCTTCTTTGACACATAAGGAAATATCAGTGTACAATCTAATCAAAGATGAAAGGGAGGAAAATTTGAGAGGCTACCAATCCAGCTGGATCCCACTGTGAACTTGGCAGAGTACAAAGCAGTGGTCCAGGGAACAGACTCCAGAGGCAGACCACCAGATCTTGACTCACTGCTCTGACACATACTCTATGTGTGACCTTTGTTAAAAAGAAAACCACAGGATAGTTCAGGTAGTTAAGCCTCCACCTTTGGTCAAGATCAAGATCACAGGGTCCTGGGATCAAGTCCCAAGTCAGGCTCCCTGCTCAGCAGGTTCTCCCTCTCCCTTCACCTCTCCCCTCAGCTCACGCTCTCTCTCTCTCTCTCTCTCTCTCTCTCTCTCTCTCTCTCTCTCCCACTCTGCTCTCTTGCTCACTCTGCTGTCCCTCTCAAACAAATAAAATTTTGAAAGACAGAGAAAAATAAAGAAAAAGGAAGAAGGAAAGGAAGGAAGGAAGGATGGAAGGAAGGAAGGAAGGAAGGAAGGAAAGAAAGAAAGAAAGAAAGAGAAAGAAGGAAGGAAAGAAAGAAGGAAGGAAAGAAAGAAAGAAAGAAAGAAGGAAGGAAGGAAAGAAAGAAAGAAAGAAAAAGAAAGCAAAGAAAAGAGAAAAGAAAAGAAGAGAAAAAAAGAAAAGAAAGAAAACAACCAGACGCCCAAAATGGCATCCCTTAGGCCAAGTACCCAAACTGGGACTTAACAGCTAATCTAATTGCAGTCTCAACCACCCCTAGAAAGGAAATGCAGTCTTAACTGGCCAGTCAGGAATTTTCTGATCAGGGCCAATGAGTCTGCCACAGGGACCTTCTCCATCCCCAACAGGAAGATGAGGAAATCTGCATAAATTCCCCCTGCTCATTCCCCTATGCAAAAACTACCTTGCCTGGAACAACCGTTTTCTTTTTTTNTTTTTAAAGATTTTATTTATTTATTTGACACAGAGAGAGAGATTACAAGTAGGCAGAGAGGCAGGCAGAGAGACAGGGAGAGGAGGAAGCAGGCTCCCTGCCGAGCAGAGAGCCCGATGCGGGCCTCGATCCCAGGACGCTGAGATCATGACCTGAGCCGAAAGCAGAGGCTTTTAACCCACTGAGCCACCCAGGCGCCCACAACCGTTTTCTTTTGCTAGTAACTTTCTTACCCCTCCCTCATTCCTATAAAAACGCTCCATTCTGTACAACTCCTCAGAGCTCCTGTGCTTGCTAAGTGGGACTGTGCCCAATTCATGAATCATCTAATAAAGCTAATTCAATCTTCAAATTTACTAGATTTCTTAACACCATGAATGGGTTTCTTAAACTCTCTGTGCCTCAGTTGCCCCATCTATGAAATGAGGGGAACTACTGTGCCTGGGGAATAGGGTTTTGGTAAGGATGAAATGAGTCAGCATTAGTAAATGATATTGTAAGTGCCAGCTCGTAGTAGTACATGGGAGTAGTGGAGACATAGTATTTGGGCATCTCCCACCCCCCATACCTCTACCCCAGGAATCACAGGACTTTAGAACGTGTAATTAAATTATTTTACCCCTAGCCTGTCAAAAATCCATTATGGAACCACGTTGGTGGCTCGATGATGTACTGACAATTGATGCCACTCAGATTCGTGAGCCTCCTGCAGCTGACCCCTGTCTTTTGTGCTCCTGTTCTACTGATCATGAAATTGTACCTTAGCATCTACAACCCTTTCTTTTCTTTTTTTTCTTTTTTTCTTAGATTTTATTTATTTATTTGGGAGAGAGAGAGAGAGAGCAAGCCCACGTGAGGGGCAGAGAGAGAGGAAGAAGGATACTCCCTGCTGAGCAGGGAGCCCAATGAAGCGCTGGATCCCAGGATCCCAAGATCAGGTCGGCCCGCATCTACAACACTTTCATTAATTGCTTTAGTTACCTGCCCATTTAACTTCCTAAGGTCCAATGTGCTGGGTAAAATTTCTGATGTCTAATTTATCTCTAGATCCTCAAAGCCTGGCTATTAAAGAATCCAAATTATATCTATTAAAGGAATGAATAAATAAAATGGCACTTGGGCAGGTATTTTACACAAATCATCTCAACAAAAGAGAACTGTTTCAAGACTATCATTCAACTCAATGTCACGACAGCTTCACATCACAATGCAAATTATATCACTTGATGGAATGATAGTCCAATAGCAGTAAAGGCTATTCTATTACTATATTTTGTACAATGCCATTAAATAGTATGAGCGAGGGTTCAAACAATGCAATGTTTCTGCAATGAATGCCGTCAGTTCCAAATTCCAGAAACCAATGCAGCCCCATTGCCCCAGCAGTGATAAGACTGCCAGTTTCAAAATATACAGATGCTGCAGGTTTCTCTGCATACCCCGAGATACAGAAGACAAACTGCAACATTGACAGGTGAAGACCATGAAGGCTCTTACTCTAGCCTTAATCAGATAGGGGTAAGTTGACAGGATGTTACATATTTATCGTTTGACACATTTCCAATTAAAACCACACACAACTGTAACAGGGAGAAAATGTTATTATAAAAAATATTAATTCAGCATCTTCTATATTGAATGCAAAATATAGAAGTAAAGAGTAGAAAGAATTTTGGGTTTTTACTTAGGATACCTGTTTGATTGTCCTTATGGATTGTAAAACAAAGCAGTATGTTACAACAGTATTGTAACATTGTTTTATAATGCCCAACTGGCCCGTGAGAAAGTGGCTAAGAGGTTAAGAAATCTTTTTTCTGGAAAGTTAGTAATTAAACATTCTTGCATGAGAGATAGTTCATCAAGAGCTATCAGAAAGAGGGACACCTGGGTGGCTCAGTCATTAAGCGTCTGCCTTCAGTTCAGGTCATGAACCCAGGGTCCGGGTATCAAACCCCATGTCGGGCTCTCAGCTCTGCGGAAAGCCTGCTTCTCTCTCTCCCACTCCCCCTCCTTGTGTTTCCTCTCTCGTTGTGTCTCTCTCTGACAAATAAATAAATAAAATGTTTATTTAAAAAAAGAGCTATCAGAAATAGAATGAGCAAGATACAAAATATTGCCACTATGATATAAAATATTCCTTATGAAAAAAATAAAATATTCCTTCTGAATTAAAAAAGATCTATACAACCTTAAGAAGAGATTATTAATTGAGTTGTTTGACCCAGGCATTGGAGATCCACCTCATTCATCTGTATTCCTTACATGGATGGTTTCAGGGTTAGGTAAGGCTCCTTTAGCAAAACCCATTTTGTTTCAAGGGACCAGAGGCATGAGTGGGCTCAGGTCCAACCCATGCTTATTCAGCCTGTTGAAGTCTATGGCTAGCAAGGAGCTCAGCTCTGAATAGGCCTCATTCACTTCTCCACAAATCCAGTGCATGCTGCCCAGGAACCAGATCAGATCAAACCTATTAAATCGAAGACAACCAGACACTAAGTGGAGAACACTGCCTTTAAAATAAGTCCCCCTAGTTTTGAAAGGAAAAACAGAGGAAATTCTTCCTGAAAAAAGAAAGCCAACTCCAACCGAGAGTCTCCATTTAGAATTGGCAAAGTGTTTATTTGCACTGAACCTGAGCGAACTTAAAGAACACATTTTAAATGGAGAGTATGAGTTACCTTCATGGAAATTTTTAATCTGCACAAATGCCCCTTGCCAGTGAGCAAGATGAAATCAGTTACAAAAATATAAAATACTACATTTGTGCGTATTTGAGCTCTAGAGGACATTCTCAAGTCCACTGTAGATAGATAATTCCCAAATCTTCCCAAGTTTTTTTATTCCTTTTTTTCCATCATGACAAGTGTACTCTTTAATTCCCTTTTCCCGCATTCCCACACACACACCTCCCCTCTGGTAACCAGCGTGTGTTCTCTATAGTTAAGAGTCTGTTTCTTGGTTTGTCTCTCCCTCTCTCTCTCTTTCTTTTTCCTTTGCTCACTTGTTTTGTTCCTGAAATTCCACACGAGTGAGATAATATGGTATTCACCTGGAGTTCTCTGACTGATGTATTTCATATAGCAATATACTCTCTAGTTCTATCCATATTGTTGCAAATGACAAGGTTTCATTGTTTTTATGGCTGATTAATATTCCATTGTGTAGATATACCACACCTTCTTTATCCATTCATCTATCCATGGACATTGAGCCGCTTCCATGATTTCATTATCGAAATTATGCTGTTATCAACATAAGGATGCATGTATCCCTTTACATTAGGTTTTTTGTATTTGGGGGATAAATACCCAGAATTGTGATTCCTGGATTATAGGCTAGTTCTTTTTTTAATTTTTTGAGGTACCTCCATTTCCACAGTGGCTGCACCAGTCTGCATTCCCACCAACAGTGCACGAGGGTTCCTCTTTCTCTGCATCCTCACCAACATTTGTTGTTTCTTGTTTTTTATTTAAGCCATTCTGAAAGATTTGCGGTGATATCTCATTGTGGTTTTTGTTTTGTTGCTTGTTTGTTTTTGTTTGTTTGTTTGTTTTAGTAAGCTCTATATCCAATGTGGGGCTTGAGCTCACAACCCTGAGATCAAGAGTCATATGATTTACTCACAGAGCCAGCCAGGTGCCCCTCCCACTGTAGTTATGATGTGCATTTCCCTGGCGATGAGTGATGCTGAGCATCTTTTCACATGTGTGCTGACCATCTGTATATCTTCTTTGGAGAAATATCTATTCATGTCTTCTGCCTGTTTTTAATTGGATTATTTGTTTTGGGGTTATATAGCTGTATCACTTCTTTATATTTTTTGGATATTAATCCTCTAACTGATACGTCATTTACAAATATCTTCTCCCCTTCAGTAGGTTGTCTTTCATTTTTGACTGTTTCCTTTGCTGTTCAGAAACTTTTTATTTTGATGTAGTCCCAACAGTTTATTTTTGCTTTTTTTCCCTTGACTCAGGAGACATATCTAGAAAAATGTTGCTATGCCTGAACTGAAAGAGATCACTGTCTGTGCTCTCTTTGAGGAATTTTACAATTTCAGCTCTCACATTTAGGTCTTTTTTAAATTAACATATAATGTATTATTTGTTTCAGGGGTACAGGTCTGTGATTCATCAGTCTTATACAGTTCACAACACTCCCCATAGCACATACCCTCCCCAATGTCCATCACCCCGCCACCCAATCCCCCCTACCCCCCAGTAACCCTCAGTTTGTTTCCTGCTATTATGAATCTCTTATGGGTTGTCTCTCTCTTTGGTTTCATCCTGTTCCATTTTTCCCTCCCTTCCCCTATGATAGTCTGTCTTATTTCTCAGATTCCTGATATCAGTGAGATATAATTGTCTCTCTCTTATTGACTTATTACACATAACATAATAATACCCTCTAGTTCCATCCACATTGTTGCAAATGGCAAGATTTCAGCATTTTTGGTGGCTGCATGGTATTCCATTGTATATATATATACCACATCTTCTTTGTCCATCCATCTGTTAATGGATGTCTAGGCTCTTTCCATAGTTTGGCTGTTGTGAACATTGCTGCTTTAAACACTCAGGTGCACATGCCCATTCAGATCACTACATTTGTATCTTTAGGGTAAGTACCCAGTAGGGCGATTGCTAGGTCATAAGGTAGCTCTATTTTAAAATTTTTGAGGGACCTCCATACTGTTTTCCAGAATGGCTGCACCAGCTTGCATTCCCACCAACAGTGTAGGAGGGTTCCCCTTTCTCCACATCCTTGCCAACATCTGTCATTTCCTGACTTGTTAATTTTAGCCATTCTGTCTGGGGTGAGGTGGTATCCCATGTGGTTTTGATTTGTACTTCCCTAATGCCGAGTGACATGGAGCACTTTCTCATGTTTCTGTTGGCCATTTAGATGTCTTCTTGGCAGAAATGTCTGTTCATGTCTTCTGCCCATTTCTTGACTGGGTTATTTGTTCTTCTGGTGTTANATGGGTGTTGAGTTTGAGAAGCTCTTTATAGATTTTGGATACTAGCCCTTTATCTGATATGTCATTTGCAAATATCTTCTCCCATTCTGTCAGTTGTCTTTTGGTTTTGTTGACTGTTTCCTTTGCTGTGCAAAAGCTTTTGATCTTGATGAAGTCCCAATAGTTCATTTTTGCTCTTGCTTCCCTTACCTTTGGTGATGTTACTAGGAAGAAGTTGCTTTGGCTGAGGTCGAAGAGGTTGCTGCCTGTGTTCTCCTCAAGGGTTTTGATGGATTCCTTTCTCACATTGAGGTCTTTCATCCACTTGGCATCTATTTTGTGTGTGGTGTAAGGAAATAGTCCAGTTTCATTCTGCATGTGGTTGTCCAATTTCCCCAACACCATTTGTTGAAGACACTGTCTTTTTTCCATTGGACATTCTTTCCTGCTTTGTTGAAGATTAGTTGACCATAGAGTTGAGGGCCCATTTCTGGGCTCTATTCTGTTTCATTGATTTATGTGTCTGTTTTTGTGCCACTATCATACTCTCTTGATGATTACAGCTTTGTAACAGAGCTTGAAGTCTGGAATTGTGATGCCACCAACTTTGGTTTTCTTTTTCAACATTCCTCTGGCTAGTGGGGATCTTTTCTGGTTCCATATAAATTTTAGGATTATTTGTTCCATTTCTTTGAAAAATAAGTTGACGATATTTTGATAAGGATTACATTAAATGTGTAGCTTGCTCTAGTTAGCATAGACATTTTTATAATATTTGTTCTTCCAATCCATGAGCATGGAAAGTTTTTCCATTTATTTGTGTCTTCCTCAATTTCTTTCATGAGTACTTTATAGTTTTCTGAGTACAGATTCTTTGCCTCTTTGGTTAGATTTATTCCTAGGTATCTTATGGTTTTGGGTGCAATTGTAAATGGGATCGACTCCTTAATTTCTCTTTCTTCTGTCTTGTTGGTATATAGAAATGCAACTGATATCTGTGCATTGATTTTATATCCTGACACTTTACTAAATTCCTGTATGAGTTCTAGCAGTTTTGGAGTGGAGTCTTTTGGGTTTTCCACATGAAGTATCATATCATCTAAAGAGTGAGAGTTTAACTTTTTCTTTGCCACCTCGGATGCCTTTTATTTCTTTTCATTGTCTGATTGCTGAGGCTAGGACTTCTAGAACTACGTTGAATAGCAGTGGTGATAGTGGACAGCCCTGCCATGTTCCTGACCTTAGGAGAAAAGCTCTCAGTTTTTTCCCCATTAAGAATGAAATTCTCTGTGGGTTTTTCATAGATGGCTCTGATGATATTGAGGCATGTATCCTTCTATCCCTACACTGTGAAGAGTTTTGATCAAGAAAGGATGTTGTGGGGCACCTGGATGGCTCAGTGGGTTAAAGCCTCTGCCTT